>JANTOQ010207811.1:0-14019 GCA_027564595.1 Bythotiara depressa | reverse complement strand
GAAAAGTTTAATTCTTTCCGTAGTTATATCTATGAACAATTTTGTGGCACTTGATTTTTGAATTTTTGGCGCTTTGTACCATTATACTATGGCCAAGATTGTGGCGGAGTTCAATTTGTAAATTTTTTAAATGTATTCAGTCTGGGAAATAAAAAATACTTTCCAACTCGTCACTTTCATTGTTTTTTCTCAACAGATGGTGTTCAGGTTATGACCCAACCTCGTACCCAGGGTCTCTTTCTTCGTTTATATCGGAGTACCAAAAAGAGACCCTGGGTACGAGATTGATTATGACCTTACATGTATGTATCTTCAGTTTCTGTCACAGGCTTTGAACCTGCAAGCGTGTTATTGGCAAGTGACGGACACATCATTTGAACCTCTTTAAAAGGATTCCTGCTGAAAAATCAAGTTATGCTAATAAAACGTTTAAACATGAATGAGAAATGCTTTACCAGTCCTCAAGATATTTCATTTTAAAGATTTTTAGACTAGAAGAGCTTCACAAGAAATTAATGATTACATGCATCTTTGGGAGAAAAGGCACTTTTGTTTTTGCTGACACTGCATGCAATGCGTAAATTTTTGGGTTTTCATACACTACCTACAATAAATTATTCTAACATTTGCTATTTTAGGCCCCGTTCCAGATTAGTGTCCAGAGAACAAGAATGGAGGTAGCACATATCAGAAAACCTCGTATGATTGCGCATCCCAATGCCTTTTCCTGAAAACCATCGTAAATTGCCAAATGATTATTATAATCATTTTAATTTTTCCGAAATGACTATTATAGTCATTTTTTTAAGTCTTGAATTATGACTATAATAGTCATATTTTTGTGAATTATAAAAATATTAATTTGGGTCAGGGTTGTGGCAATTTTGTTATAAATTTTTTTTTACGGAAATATGCCCTAACCCTGACCCTATCGATAAAAAATAATTTCTTCCATCCCAACCCAAATAGTGAGTCATATAAAGGTATCGCTTACTTTGTGCATGTGGCGCACTAAAAATGACTTATTAAAATTTTAAAAGTTACATTTAAAAAAAAGAAAAATTAAAAAAAAAATTAAATAAGTCATTTTTAGTGCGCCACAAGCACAAAGAAAAGCGATAACTTCATATATAACTTTTGATTGTTGTAATGATTAATTCTAAAATGACTATAAAAGTCATTTCGCCTAACAAAAAATGACTATAATAGTCATTTGTAGGCGATTTACCAATTGGATAAAATAGTTTGTTTTTTTCGGTGACTATGTTGCTTTTTTTGTATATAAGCAACGCAAATTTTGGGATGAACCTCTGTACATTCCGGTTCGTGAATACATTACTATTCATTAAATGTTATTGATCTGTAATTGTTCTGCGGCTTTAAGCCAACCGAACTATAGTTTGTGATCCGGTCTCCGAGTACGTGTGTTGTCGCCACTTTTCCCGAGTCCAGGCTATACACGCGAATTTATCTTTAATATTCAGCCTAGTGAAAACGTGTTTTTAAAAATTTGCCATGAGCAAACCGTGATGGGGATGTAGATGAAACAAACCATGATGGAGGTTAAATTATATTAACTAATTATATATATAATTACAATTATATTAATTATTAGTTGGATATTAAAATGTAACGGTTAATGCATCATCGTCATCATCATCTGCGAAATTTTACATTTTAAACGGGTCGCGCTATACTACGGCGGTGCCAAGTCACATCTCTGGTAGAATACGGCGGTGCCAAGTAACATCTGTGGCAGTATATCTATGGTGGTATATGTTTTTATGGAGAACTCTTTACCTCCATTATTTCTGGCTATCCTCATGAAAACAATAGCTGCACACCGAAACTTGAGGCTTGAAGAGACTACGAACTGCGGAGAGCGCTAGAAGAGCGCTCGATTTTTAATCTCCCTCTGTCTAGCAAGGAAGTTTTAAATTAACGCAGCAAGTTGTAGTAGTGAGAGCAACATGTGAGCTAGCTACCTGGAAAGTTTCGTATCATTTGGAGCTAGCCAACTAACTTATAAAAAGAAGCGTTTTCTAGACACCCCTGTTGAGCTATCTTTCCCTTCTTAAACACCATGAAACCCTTTGTAACACGTCGTAGAATGTTCCCCCAAGCTCCCTGGTTAGTTTGGTATAATTTGGAGCTAGCTAAGTACCTCAAACATATAGCGTTTTTGAAGTAAAACCTAACTCACCATTTATTTTATTTTTTAGCTATCCTTACCTCGTGTAAATGTTGTGAGAGCATTTGTTATAGTAAGTAGAAGGTCCCTCCTAGCTTTTTGCCACTGTGATTTTTTAGTAGACCTACACTAGCAGTTAATACTTATGGCGTAGATGAAGAAAAAAATTTGTTTCCGAACTTTGAAATTATTTTTGAGACTTAATGAAACTTTATCAAGAAATGTTGACATTTTAGCCGAAATACCGTTTTTACTTAAACTTTTGTATTTTTTTGCCACGACTGTGTTCAAATCATACTTTTCTATATAGAATCAATGTGTATGTGTAATTTCTAACCATTTAGAGCTAGTTAAGTACCAAAAAGAGAAGGTGAAAAGTTTGCCAAATGTTGGCATTTTAGCTGTAATTCACTTATCTCATAAACTTTTCTATTTTTAAAGCTACGACTGTGATCAAACTAAACTTTTCATAGCCTGTGACTTAGTAACTATGTATATGTGACTTTTAAAGTGTTTTGGTACTGTTGTTTTATAAGGAAAAGCTAGCTACGTATTTAGCTATCTAAGTCATTTTTTTTTCAAGTTTTTTGCTTGAAATACTGACTTTTTCGCACAGTAATTTTGTTTTATAACTACTACTACAGTATCCTATTGTAAAGATGCAAAAAAAGTTTGTTTATTTGTTTGTTCGCAAAAATTATTTTTGGTACCTAATACTAGCCCGAAACGTTATGTGTTGCATATATTCAAGGAGGTTTAAATGACTTTCGATTCTATTGGACAAGCCGTGTTGTCTAAAAAAATAGATTATTTGAATTACACGCTAATTTATTTCATTTGTCTAAGAATGAAATTGATTGGTTAAGCATTTTCCATGTGACAGTAGAAGTCATAATTTCCACAATGGCCAGACCTTGCTATACAGAATAAACATCTGGAAAGTGATTGCTACTTCAAAATTAATGCCCGAATTAAGGGACCAGAAACCGTTGCTATATTTACACAACAGGCATTAATAAAAACAACAATGATAGTGCATCTTTTCGGAATGTTTTCATCAAAATAGAAGTGGAATAAGTATATATTGTTTAAACTGGATGTTTAAACATGAAACAAACACAAAATATTTTGAAGTAATGATACACAAAAGATGAAAAGATATCCGTAAAAAGTTCAGAAACTCATAAAACCAATCTATTTTGTGCAGTATACATAAATTTACGGACTATTTTCTCATTTTCTCTTCCCAGATTACAAAGCCATTATTAGCCATAGCTGATGAGATGAGTCAAATAATTTCACATGGAAAACTTTTGAGCGTAACAGATTTTTATTGTAAAATCTTTCTTTGGAACGAGGCTTTAAGATAGCTGTTGTCATGTGATGCTGTGGTAGGGCCTGCTTTAGTTTTCTAGTTTTCTATCCAAATTTTGTTTAACAGGAGCTACTCAGGGAAAACGTCTGAACTCTCACCCTCAGAGTCAGTGCGAAAACAATACATTGGATTATTTCTGGCAAGATTTGGCTGTGATATATCCTCTTTTACAAACTAATGTTTTTTCCACAAACACGGTAAAGATTTTGGAGTGCAGTAACATGATTTTCCATAACAAACCTAATGCAGAAACAATAAATAAGGACTTTTTTACTGACTAGTTTTGACTAAAATAATTTTAGCTTGCTGCTCTTTACCTAAATGCTTTATTTTCTATTACCATTTGATCAAGGCGGTTTAACTTATCTTATTTAAACTTCCTTGGTTGGATAAAAGGAGAAAAATACATAGCTAGCTAATCAAGCATAATGGGGCGGAAAGCAAATTTATGTGTCACGTGATTCATTAATGAAGGAGTAAAAATACCTAAATTCAAAGTCTTCTAACTAAGGATTTCCTCCACAAAATAACATGAAATAAAAAGCAAAATACAAAGGAAGCATTCAGTTACTTACAGTTATGAAGGCACCTTGAAGGCTCTAGTAGAAATGAACTTATTTTTGAATTTTCCAAGCACTACATAGCCATCTCAAAATCAACATTGTTTTCAATATGGCTTCTTATTTTCCACTTTAAGTGAATTTCAATCTTTCACATGGGATTCTGGCAAGGGGCCCTTGCTTTACAGATGCTCTGATATGAAAATTTAACAATTTATAAGCAGTTATTAGGCAATTTGTTCTCAGCGGTACTCTGCAAATTCCGGCCGTTTGTTGGTGAAAATGCTGGAAATCCAGTGAAATGTGTTAACGCGCGTCTAATGCTATAGAATTTAGACAACAATAAGAAATTCAATGGAAATCATCTAGCGCAATAGAGTTGTGACTCCTCTCGTTTAAACCTCCTTGATATATTGTACTTATGTCACTGTTGACACTTGCTTGTATGTACTTGTGAATATTGACATGAATACCCGGCTAAATTGAGCTTCTGGCAGAAGTGATACCCCACCTTGGAATGGATAGTACAAGCAGTTCCTGGCATTCTTGGGTGACCGGAAATGCCTTGCATGTACCGCTTAACTATTATTACCTTATGTTATTATCATGTGCAATAAATGGCCTTTTCCAAGTAAATATGATATAATTGCAAAGTGTGAAATAATTTTGAGAAACCTTGCCGATAACAGGCCAACAGACTGTTCTTGTTATTTATACAATTACGGAAAATATCCAATTCCCCGCAGAACTTCCAACCGGGTCGGTTGGTTTATTACTTCTGTAATTATTAAATTATTCAACACATTTTTTTAAACACGCGCACATTTTACAAAACAATGATCATACCTGCACAATTACATGAAATCAACAATAACAAGCAACACCAAGAAACATGTCAACGTCTTTTGCAATTATAAATAAATGTGTGTTTTTCGTCTCATGAACATGGTTTTTCTTTTCTCCTTTTTAGCATAACTAATTGGCATTTTACTTATTTTGTTCCTTCGTATGTTTGTCCATAGTTTCTGAGTATCCATTTATCAACCTTTAAGATTTTTTTAATTTAAGATTTTCGACGTTTTTGGTCTTGGGGTCTATTTGTTGATGTTAATGTTATTTATAAACATGTTGAACAAACATTTTTATCGATTAAGTTTGTTTAATATACACAATTATCAATATAAAATCTTATTATTAATTAGCAACGCACTTTAACAATTATATTCACGAGACGGAAAATGTTCACGAAACTGAATGCACAGCCTCTGTGTTGCTTAATATTTTAGTTTTTTCAGGCTAGATCGTTGTTTACATGCTGTTTAGTATTTTAGTGTTTTCAGGCTGGATCGTTGCTTACATGTTGCTTAACAAAATGTAAAATCCAGGTGTGCAACATGTACATTACATGTAAATTTCTAAATGCAAGGAGAGAAAGCTTTTATTTTATCAGAGGAAGAAGGACTGCTATTTGTCTGAGCCGTTTGTCTTTCAAAAAAATATGAAATGCTATACTCTTGAGTTTTAAACTTGTCTGAAATAGATACCATATATATATATTCCATATAAAATCCAAACGAGGCTGGTCTGTTGCTTAGTAGTTGCTTAATTTTTTCGCAAATCTCAGCCTAGCGTTGCTTATTAAGTGTTGCTTATAAAACAAAATCGTTTAACAATCTTCCAAATCTGTTGTCTTAAACTTAATAATTTACACTTGCTACTTTTATCGTCCGCAATTTGTCGCGCGACCGTTGTTTTCTCGCTTCTGATTGGCTAAGCAGAAATAATCGGTCAAAAAAGTAGGATTTGTTCAATCCATTTTTTAAGTGTTAAGAACAAAGTACTGCTGGACAAGCGCAATAAGAGTAAATCTTTTCATTCGCATTTGAAATAACATTTGAGTTTATTTGCTGAACAGTAGTAAAACTAAACATTCCGTAGTTCGTAAAATTCTTTGCTAATATTTAACCAGTCTTCGACCGATGCCGGTGTTCGTTGCGTTTTCCAAAACCACTGACCTCCGACTAACCGACCACCGCACAAATTTTGCAGACTCGGGTCCTGAATTTAGACCATGGAAAAATAGACCTTGATATAAAAATATAAATATCTGTTATAAATCTATATACATCTGATATAAAAATTTCTTTAATAAAGTCTAGGATATTTTTACATCAAAATGTTTAATAGTTCCTTTGTTATATGGAGACTTGCGATGATTTACACCACCTTTTGATCGGTGCTCATACAGGACACTCAAAATGAGATTTAGTTCCTTTCTGCAATGGCGACGAAAAGAAAGCCCTGCGAAGTGATTTTGCAAAAAAATAATTACGTAGCGTTGATCAAACTGGATAAGTAGTAAGGTTAAGTATGTAATGTCGAAGTTTCAAGAACACTATTCACATAGAAAAAAACAAAGCGAAATTTTATAGTATAATTTATATATATTTTCAGGATATTCAGGACCTGATATATTAATATATCAATAACTTCATATAAATTATATGGTCACACTTTAATCACCTGGCGGAATTGGAAGTCCGTACAAATAGCGCAAAATTATTTTCTAAAAAGCTACCGTGACGTTATCAATAATATCCTTGAAATTCTGTTGTCTTATTGCCTCATCAAATTTTAAGTCTGTACGCCTTCCTGGCGTTGTTTTCTTTTAAAAAATCTAGTAATGTAATCGATGGACGTGGTCAATATTGTATAATAATAAAACATACCTATTTAAAAATTCGTGACAAGTCATCAATAAACAATGCATGAAAGTACTAAAATTCTGTTTTTAAGGTTTGAGTTTTACTGGGTCCTGGTCCAAGTTACTGGTATGGAAAATTTACAATTGATTGGTGGGTAGGTGGTCGCTGGTCAGTGGTCGCTGGTCAGTGGTCGCTGGTCGCTGGTCGGTTCCTTTGTCACTGGTCGCTGGTTTTGTAAAACGCTCGGTGCTCGTACAATTTTCCGATAGAGCTTCCCTAAGTTTCTCAGAAGTGTCTGACAATATATTGCTGATAGCAGTTCGACTTATCCTAAAAGCAAAGCTAAGCGACTGTTGAGAATCACCTGTTACTAAACATCTTAATGTTACTGTCAATCTTTTACTTTGAGATATAGGTTCACGAAGACGTGTTGTTTCTTGTTTCAACTTTGATCCCACCATAATTGATAAAAGATGCTCATATCTTTCAGGTGACTTTCAGGTGACTTTCGCAGATATCTGAAGAAAAAAAATTCACTGTCAGATAGCTGCAACACTTTTGCAAGGAGGTGAAAATATCCACTTGATTTTCTTTCTAAAAACCATTTTCTCACCCAAAATGCCTTTTGTCTCACTTTACTACACTAAGCCTGTTTATGTTCTGAACACTACACGATATACTAAAATGAGCATATGATGAAAATCTACTGATTTTGAATCATTCAGAGGGTGTTTCTTTTGAATCATTCAGAGGGTATTTCTTTTGAATCATTCAGAGGGTGTTTCTTTTGAAACAACTGCAAACGCTCTTAATATTCTTTCCTACAATACGTGCGAGTTGAAGAACGTTAACCACGTTCGCATTAACAAATTATTTTAACATAGCAAGAAAGGTTCCACGAGGTTTTTACACATTCAGTATTGTATAGTAGGCACCATTATTTTCACGGCTTTCTATCCAAGGGCGAACCCAATATTTACGTTAAACTTTTTTTCTTTTGCTTATGCAGAGCAACAAAGGCTCCACAACAAACTGTACTTAAATCTAACTTTCTCTTGTTATTCCTTACTTCAGCCATACTGTGTGCTTCGATTCGCGCCACGAGGGGGAAATGTTGAATAAAGAAAATTATTTTTAGAATATTTTTAAATCATTTTTAAAACATTTTTAAAATATTTTTAGAAGTGTATAATTGAGCATTTGTTTTGAGAATATCGTTGTTATGTAACGGGCCATTACAGTATTTGATTTATAATAACTCTTTTTTTCCATAGTTTTCTTAGTCTGCAGCTATAAAGCAAATCTACCATCGAAAGCATTTCCTTAATCCAGATTCATATTAAACCATTTGTTTTAATTTCCTCAGTTCATGAGCGGGAAGCCATCAATCATCAAGCATATCTTGTTGCGTTTTGAGATTAGGAGAAATAAAACAACCTGGTTTCTATATGCGGCTTTCTTATGTAGCAACCAGGTTTGTTTTCTTTTTCTGGCGATATGTTAAGATATAAACTGAATTTCAAAAACAGCGGCATCTGTTTTTAACCAAAAATATTCAAATTACGGATTTTTGAAAATGAAAACTTATATAAGATTTGAAAAATAACTCCTTTCTTGGAATTTTAAAATATCTTACAAATAATTTTATGTAAAAGATATATATGATCAAGTAAAAAGTAACATTTATAAAGTAAATAAAGAATCCAATACAAACCTTAGCGATATGTTCAGTGTGATCTACATCTGAATTATGCGTTTCGTATGCAGTATATTCTCGTGTGTTCAAATTTTTTTCTATTTAAAATTAAAGATAATTATAAAAACTTATTTTACATAGAACATAACAATGCATTGCGTGTGAATGCAAAATAAGTAAAAATGTATCTTTCAAAGTTTATTTCATATTTTTCATACTGATATTTTCTTCAAGGAAAGAAAAACAATGTGATAGCAGCTGAAAGAAATAACTTTTGTTCTCTGAATCCGATTTGTTTTTATATATTTTTTTATTATTATTTACAACTATTCCTTTAATATTTACAATTTTTAAATTTAATTAATAGTCTATACCTGTATTTGACTAAATACAATAATATATTGAATTTTAAGATATTTTAATTTCTCTAACAACCAAATACATCTATATTAAAAAAACAATTCTTTGCGGTAAACAGACAGGTTTGTTTTATCTGTATCATAATCATCATATTTTCAACTTTAAATAACACATTTGTTCTTTGTTCTAATACAAAATCAGATTTAAACAATTATTTAATGGACATATCATTCTGAAATATTCAGCGTAATCATTTATGAGAATTTCGATTAAATCAGTTTTTCGTAAAAATCAACAACAAGTTGTATGACGTCGTATTATTCAGGAAGGTTCGTCTATATCTGTAACAGACAGAACACTATGCATACATCTTCATAAGCAAGAGGTTGGTTTTTAGGGTTTTCATTAAATAATCATTCAGGAAGAGCTGCAAGTTTTTGACTTACCACCATTTATACAAAGACGGTAGGTATTATCATTCTGTATTAGTTAAGCTTTTATACTTACAGGTCTTGTTCATCTAACAAGAATTCTTATTTTACTTGTTTTGTGTAACATTTTAACAATATAGTAAATAATTTTTAATTGCTTCTACGATTATTTAACAGTTCCTCTATTGGTAGCAACATTGTACTTTGTTGATTGAGTCAACCTGTATAAATATAGTATACAAAAATAATTATTATAATAATAACAATTGTTAAATTTACTTAAAAAGATTCAATAGTAGAAAGCAACATCAACATAGAAGAACGTTAGCAGTCAGTGAAATAGAAGGACATAAAATTAAACATCGGAAGAGGTGTATACTTCACTATGTACGGTATGAGAAATGTTGAAAAGTAAATAAGAACGATATACGGTATATATTTTTTATTATTATTTTGTGAGAATAATAATACAAATAAAAATTATTAAAAATTAAACAATAAATGAGAATTTTTCGTCGGTTTTGATGTATAATATTAATTTTTGATCATTTTCGAACAAGTTCCACGTTGTAAATAGTTTTGGCTTACTTTCTTGACTTATTCTCATCCGTGGTTTGATTATATTAGCCCCATAATATATTTACAATGAGAATATTTGGAGATTCTTGAGTATAAGCTAGTTCCATCACAATAAGCAAGCAAACAGCAGAATAGATAGCCAGATAAAGGAGCCGATGATATGACTCATTTCATGAAAACAAAGCAAAAACATAGTCACTGTAGTTTATCCGGTTGGTGTTTTCTATAGTGGACCGCTGTAATTAATCCAGTTGGTGTTTTCTATACTGGACCGATGTCACAACATTTAAAACAAAGAATAAGTAAACACAAATCAGATATAAATATACCAGAAAACAGCAACTGCCATTGTTCCTGAAAGGAAAGATCCCATGTTTACTATATACCCAATTTTTTATGAAGACAATGCTCAGAAAAGACTGTTCAAAGAGTCAAGATTCATCAAAAAGTTTAAACCAAATTTGAATGGACATTGTTAATCCGATAATCAACCATGATATAAATAATCAGTTATTCATCTCATACCAGAAGATCACACTCAAAACAATAAAAGATAAAAGAGCCGAATGTGAAACAAAATCTTACAGACGACGTGTTAAACTTATATAACTCATTTAATTAATTATTTCAACTTAAAAAGCATTGCGCGAAACTAGTTGTTACTCAAGAAGAACAAGAGAACATAGAACAGTAGAACATAGGACGTTAGAACATAGAACAATAGAACATAGGACGTTAGAACATAGAACAGTAGAACATAGGACGTTAGAACATAGAACAGTTGATCATAGAACATAGAACATAGAACATAGAACAGTATAATCTCATGGAGAAACACGGGAACTCGATTGCTGTCGAGGGACTTTGCTACCTAACGGTTCTACATGCACATGTGCTGTAAAAACTTTGGCTGACGAGGCAAAAATAGTAAAAAGTTAGGATATACCTATAATAGACTGGGAGGTGTACTCAGAAGAGACAACACGATTATAAAGAGCACGTTTTATCTTACATATAACAACTGCTACATCAGCTTTCTACCGTCCCTTGTCTACCATCTTCCGATCCTCGGGCCATCGGTAGAAACGCAATGATGGCGGATCCAATAGTGACAGCGTCACGGATAAAACATCACTCTTCTTTTTTGTTGGACAGAAAATAATCCTTATATCGTAAGGGGATTGCACCTTTCGGACGACTGCTTCGCCATGTTCCTTCTGGAATTGGAATACCCGATCGAAGTGGGATGCGAACTATAATTGGCAGTTGTTACTGGTGGTCCTGGTATTTTCCCAGTTACTGGCACCATTTCCTGAGGAGCATGTTGTTGGCTTTCCTCTACAGTTGTTGGGTTTTGAGTTTCAGTGACATAGTTGCTATCAACCCATGTGGTGCTTTGCGGGATCAGATGGTTGGATGAGTCACCGTAAAATAGCTTCACGTCATCTTTATGTCTCTTAGTGGTGGTATTGGTACCCAGTTTTGTTAAGGTGACTCCTTTGGCTTCGACATCAGTAACACGGTATCGATCTGCATTGAACGTGGGTGCGAACTTTTGAGTTTTGTTGTGCTTACGAGCTATGACCACATCACCTTCTTTAAAGTCAGATGACTGACGCCGTGGTGAAGAGTTTGTGGAGGATTTATGGCTTGTTGTTGCATGAGATCGTGTTATAGCCATTTCGTAATAGTACGTCCCCTGGTAGAACACCGGTTGCAACATGAGGGGTCGATCGATATGAGGCTAATAAGCCATTAAGTGCCTGTCGCTGGTCTGTTTTCTGGTGGTAGGCTGTCTTCATGGCTTTACACAATGGCTTCATGAATGTCTCAACATAATTCCTTTGTGGGTGATAATGATACGATCTGTCATGTCGGATTCCATGTGCTGATGAATATTCGTGCAATGTAGAAGAGTTGAAGGATGGATCGTTTTCAGTTCTATGTTTATCTGGTTTCCCATAGCATGTATAGATGTCATCAAGAGCTTGGATGATAGGTTTAGCCGCTGTAGATGGCACTATCTTCGCAGCGGGAAAATGTGACATGTTCTCTTGAACGACAAGTACATGTTTCCGGTTTGGCATTGGTCCAAAGAGATCAACATTTACCTCTTCCCATGGTGCATCAGCTGAGTAGTGTGGAGAAACCGGCTCCTTGGTTGTTTTGTTGGTACTGAGCTGGCAAGCAAGGAATGATTTAACTTTTTGCTCTACCAAGTTGTTTAAGGTCTGGGAACCAGAAATGTGTGCGTAATCTTCGCTTCAGACTGCTTATTCCAGGATTCCCCCCTTGATGTGCCCTCTCTATAGCTGTTTTCCAGAGTGCTTGTGGAAGAACAATACGATCATCTTTCAAGAATAGTCCTTCGTCCGAAATGCATAGCCGGTTAAAGACATGACGAAAGGGCTGCATCTGGGTGTCAGAGTGTGGAACATACCACTTATGAATCCAGTTTGTGAGCTGTTTAATTTGTCTGTCTTGTTTTGTTTCCTCAATGAATTTATCAAAGGAAATTGCTTCTGTGTAAGTGGCGTATTTTAGCATCCATACAGTCTTTTCTGGTTCTTGAGGTTCCCTCCTCCATGATTTTGGCACTGTGTTTAGGGGCATCGCATGTCTGGAGAGATAATCAGCAGGGTTAATCTTCCCTTTACGCCACATAACTTTATATGTGATGTCCTGATGACGTAGTCTAATGCGGTCAGAGCACACTGAACCTCTGTTAGCATGTGCAAATATGGTTACTAATGGCTTATGGTTTGTAATCAGTTGGACTCCTGGCCCTCCTACTAGATACCGTCTGTAGCGGCGAAGTGCAAAATCTACTGATAAAGCTTCTAGATCAAGCTGTGGGTATCTGCTTTCCACTGGTGTTGTTGATCTGCTTGCACTAGGTAGTTTCGGGTCATAGTGACGAAGAATAGTATCTTCACGAAATCTTTCTTTAAGTTGCAGAAACTCTGTTTCGCATTTTGATGTCCAGATTAATATTTTGTGTTTTTGAGTGAGTGCCCTGAGATGTGTGGTGTGAAGGGAAAGGTTTGGGATAAAATCAACATGAACCATGCATAAGAATGAGGCTACTTCTTCTTTGTTTCTTGTGCGTGATGCTGCACGCAATGCCTTGACTTTGTCTGGATCGGGTAGGATCCCCTCACTCACTGCACTTTATCCAGGGCTCCATAATGATCAGTTTTTTATTTGGTGCCGATTATAACATCATCATGTATCATGTGAACATGAGGAATATGTTGTAAGCGCGGTCGCAGTGCTTTTGTTAATTCCCCCGTTGCTGGTTTCAAACCCATTACTAGCTTCTTGAAACGCATCATTCTGTTTCCTGCATGAAATGCGGTAAGATGTCTAATGTTGGGATCAAGATCTAATTGACGATAAGCCAACTTAAAGTCCAATTTAGAAAAGTATGGACACCCACTTAATTGGGTTTTAATGTATTCAACACGTGGTATCGGAACATGTGTGTCCTCGATAGCCTGATTTAATTTTCTCATGTCAACCGTGATACGTATGCTCCCATCATCCTTTGGAGCAAGAACCGCATTTGAAAGCCAGGGTGTTGACCCCACATGTTCCTCGATAATTCCTTCTTCTTCCGTTTTGGCAATTTCTTGTTGAAATTTTTCTTGTATATGGAATGGGATAGGGATGGGTGGTGCTGCTACTGGTTTCACGTTTTCCTTAAGGTTGATCTCTACTTGATGGTTTTTTATGTGCCTATTCCTCGAAAAACTGGCAACGACGTATAGTTGCCTCATCAAGCGAGGTTTATTAATCGGTTTCGTTATGAAATGTGATAATCCCTAAGTCTTCAGCGGCTCGACCACTTAATAATGTTTCAACATCCTTCTTTACTACATATATTTGTAGATTTGCTACTGCTTCCCCATACATGACTTCTCCCACATAGTATCCAGAGCATTGTAAAGCAGCATACCCATACGGCTTGATGCTCACCCTGGTTTTGGTAAGTGGCAAGTGCAGAAGCAGCCAACGGAGGTGTTCTAGGAAAACAGGTGTTCTAAAATGCCAGGAAGGACATTTTTAGTATAATTTTATAAAGTTGCTGAAGTCTTCTAGAACACCTCCATTTCCCAGGAA
>JANTOQ010207700.1:0-14020 GCA_027564595.1 Bythotiara depressa | reverse complement strand
TCGTTGAACCCAAATCAATCCAAGCGTATTTATTATTCTAACGGTTATTGTTCAAAGTCACGATGTGATGTTTACCCCGACAGTTGACCAATCAAGCCACAGCAATTCTGCGTCTCATGCTCAACAAGCGCATTGTTATATTCAAGAGCTATTATTGACACTACAGTGTACTTCAATCAATAAATCAATAATCGTCCATGTTTGTTTAGTAAAGCTCGGTTACCGGCAGTTTTACAAGCACCACACAACAACTTGTTGACATTATTAACAATAAGCATATAATACCAGATTTGATTCTTGTAACAGTATGCAGTTTCATCACATAGGAGAACAATCCACTCAAAATTTATATTATCAAACACGATGAACAAAGCATGTAATCATGGCTGTCCCTGTACTCATATAGAGCCAGATTGAAAATAAATTGTGAGCCAAGTTGACAAACATACAAAAAGTATTACTAAATTAATTGATTGGTTTACTTATTGAAAATTGGTGGGGAAAAAGGGGTGTGTTTGAGCAGAGAAAAAATTGATATATCGAACGCTGTAAAAGAGATCTTATATTGGTCTGAAATCATATTCTGGGCAGTGGTCAAATAGGTCTTGATCGTGAGTAATTGTAAACATGTATTTATTGTACTGTTCGTTACCCAGAAACCATGAATAATTTTGTTGTTTAACAGCCCTTTACAATTACCCTAAGTAATAGTAATATGAGCATACACTTTCATTTATATATATTGCTATACCATCAGAAAAGTTAAGATTTTTCCAGTTTCGATTTTTCAACGATTTACATTTCCTTAATGCTTTTATACTATTTTTTCTGTTCAAAAACTTTACTATAGTCCTATCTTTCTTCTTTAGTCTATGACAAGCAACATTAACGTTAGGGGTGATAACAGCATCAATAGCAGACAGCAGTTCATAGACGGTATTTTCAAGGTGATCATCAGGAATATTATTTGGGATACCTACTATTTCAATGCAATCACCCCTGGAATATTGATCATTTCCCCAGGTTTTGCGCTCCACTTTTATGATACTTTTCCCAACAGACAACAAGTGTTTTTTGTCACTGCAAGACTTGATTCAAGAATATCGTTACCTTTCTTTATGACATGTAGTTTATCTTTCAGATCACTTATCTCCGTAATTGCCTTGTCTAGTTGCTTACCCAATACTCTAATCCCATCTTCTTGCTGTTGTCGTAATTTTAATGTGTGAGCAACAATTTTTTCTTTAGTCAGGTTATTGAATGATGCTTTAGTCAAATACATTTTATTACACATTTTATTACACTTTTATTACATTACACTTATATATCAATTATAAGCCAATTTTACATTTTTGTATACTACCAACTTGGTATGTACGGAGCAGAGAAAACTCATCCGTCTACTAAGAAGTGCAGTTACTGAGGGATGACATTAAAGGAGCAATTAAAGCAAGTGAATTGACTTTAATAGTATTAGTAGACTTTCTAAAGCATTCAACACTATATGTCATCATATTGAAAAAAGATTGGGTTTCGAAAACAGTTTCTTTATTGGATACAACCCTACCTACTGGACATGACACAATTTTCGCAAGTAGATGCTGAGAAATCTAGTTAGTCCTTCATTTCTTGTTGCATATAATACATAGTATACTGCATATAGATAGCCCTAACACTAAACCGATACGTATTTGGTACGTAATAACATGTGCACTACATGAAGGGCTTTCCGTGTTATAAGAACTGGAGATGAAATACAAAGCAGAAATCTCACAATTACATACTCATAATGGAGTGCCTCAAGGGCCAATACTTGGCCCAGTACTTTTCAATCTCTATGTTATATAATGACTTTTAGGACACTCTCAACACGAATACAACATTAACAACATTCGGAGCACTGAAGCTGACATCAATAACCACCTAAAATTATTATCAAATTCCTTGGTAGCTAACTCTGTCAAAACAAAATATATGATTTGCTGCACTAGTTGTCTGTGCAATCTTCATGAAATCGACACACACAAATCTAACCTTATATTTAATAACACCCCACTTGTGGAATGCTTCGGGACATTGCCAGTAGAATTTTCAACACTTCCATCAGTATTGAAAATGACAAAAACAGAAGTCGTTCTTTCTAAAACTTGACACTGCTATGACAAGGTCACTTCAAATTAATTGGATGTATTTTTTTATAAAGTTTATATAAATGTTTCATTCCACCTTTTAACTGCCCTTTTTTTACACTAATCCTATCTACATAACTACATGAGATATACTACCACAAATGAATTTCTGTTTTAGTTTTTTTTCCTATTTAGACTAGGTGTACCAATGATACCTTACAAATATGCACACTACACATGACTGCACCACTAGCTGATGAGGGCAAAAATTGCATATTTCCAGATTAGTGACACACACAACATATAACATTTAATGAGCGTAGCCCTGCAAGGACAGTAGGTGCCTCCACGTGGAGACATTGCTAAATGTCTCATCCGTGAACATCACAACAAAATTGTCAATTATCTCTATTAGGGAATCGAATCCTGATCGCTCAAACACAAGGCAAGAGCATTACCCACTATACCACAGATCCTCACCCAAATGGTTAGCTGGTAAAAACCTGGTCCTAGTATAAATATTATCCTTCAATAATGCAATTAAAACAATATCTACTAACATTTATACATCCTACACCTTCACCTGTGTATCGGGTACACCATTATCACTGACTTAAATTACTAATTTGACTCTGTCTTGGTCTCAGTCAACTTTGTGGACATATACATTTTGCAAAAATTTCCAAATACTATAAATCAAATCTGCTTATGTGGAAGAAATGACATTGAAACAAATGAACAATTTCTGTTTCACAGCCCTAATTATTTTACTCAATAACTTATACACTTTGACAGCCTCCATGGTAATGATATCACTTTTTTACTATTGAATAATTCATCAATCATTAACCTTTTTCTGTATGGTACTGATAGTTATAATATAGGTTGTAATAAAATCTAATGCCATCAAATATCTAATAGAAAATAAATGTTTTCATGAGCCATTTATATGAAGTTACACATTTTAATCTGTTAAAAAGTAAAAGGTTTACTCCATGACCTAAGCCTAAATAGTTGCTGTAGTTTTTAATGTTGCAATCAATGTTTCCTGGTGATATCACTTTCATTTCTTGCCGGGACCATTGGCTTTCTTGTTGTACTGTGATATGTATGTCTGTTTATTTATTTCTTTTTGAGTCTCTTTTATTCTTTATTTATTGAATAAAAAACCAAACAAAAACAAAAACAAACTAGAACGCTGTTTGGTTCCTGTGAATTCGATTAGCTGAACTAGATACATCTTATTATTTACTGTATATATTTTAAGTATACACAAAGTGTGAGAGAGCCAAACAACAACATCACTAAACAATAACTCTATTGACTCTATTGTTGGGCATTTACCACTGGAAGATAATGAGAAATTTGTGAAAACGATTTTTTTTTTTTTAAACAGATTCCATGGGTTCTTGTGAGGTTTATAAAACTGGAAAAGCAGTGCACCATAGATAGGGTGAAGGTATGAAAATAGGTACCTTATTTATTAAAAATAACAGGACAAAAGGACTATATACACCTAATGGAGAAAATAATGTGTAGATATTATATTTGGAACAACCCTTTCTTTTATATATGACTTCAATTTTCCCCATTAATAAACCTGTTTATGATCTGTTCAAACATATACAGTACATATTTGATATAGCCAAAGTTTTAGTGCCAAGAGAAGTCCAATAAAAACTAGCATTCGAAATAATGAAGAAAATAACAAAGGGTTGTTAGCACAAACCAACGGGAAACAGAAAATTGTTCATAATAATGAAAAGTTCATTATATCCAGCATTCGTTAGGGTTAGTTGACTGTACAAATGAGCATTCGTTATAGGTGAGTTGACTGTACAAATGAACAGTTTCAGCAATGTTTGAAGTGTTTTTTGTTGTTCCATATCTTGTCAAGACAATGGACAAAGGTGCATATTTTAGTCATATCTCTCCAAGGACACTGGTCAAGCTAACTCAATCAGTAGGAAACAAGTGTGTGCTATCAAGTGTTCCTTAAATTCAGTTGAAAATGAAAATGACAAACTCACAAAAAGCAGTGTTTGAATTCCATAAATTTAAAGTCACCTCAGTTCTTCACCATATTCAGTCCAAAATGTACTGGTCCAGATAATAGTCATACAAACTTATAAAAGATGGTGCCAAAGAAGTAGCATTGCTGCATTGCCGCTTTGTTTGTTATTCAATCACAGCCTAAAATCTCATACTTTTCTGTCAATTGAGAAACTTGCATAATTAACATCAATTTATAAATATCAGTATTTAACATTTTTCCAAAATTATTGAAAGAATTGTCCACCAGCAGCTATCAGAATACCTCAAGAAAAATAATCTACTACAATGTAATCAATATGGCTTTTGTAAAAACATGGGGACTCAGCAAACCTGTCCAGGCAATATGTTCTGGTTCTGGTATGCACCAGATTCATTTACCTTGATCTATGTAATGCATTCGACACTGTTAAACATGGCTATCTCATACATAAGTTGAAACTTAATGGTATCATGAATAAAGAACTGTGCTGGTTTGAAAACTATTTATTTAACTGTTCACTGTATAGCATGTCACTTATGATGGTCACCAATCACGTACAGAGAAAATAACCTATGGCATGCCACAAGGCTCAATACTTGGTATTATTCTTGTTAATGACTTACATTTGGAGCTTGCTAACAGCAGTATGTTAATGTATGCGGATGACACAGTCATTTATTACTCAGACAAGTCCAATACATCAGTCAAAAAATATTCAATGAAAATAATTCAACACATTGCTCTTTGGATGTCAGATAATGGTCTTATCTTGAACTTAAAGAAAGGAAAAACAGAATTCATACTGTATGGATCCCCACAAAACCTAAGAAAACAACCCAAATGTGAAATAAAAATCAATTCTGTGTCAATAAATAAAGTTGACCAATACCGTTATCTTGGAGTCCATCTTGATAAACATCTCAAGCTAAGATACCACGTGGAAAAAACATACAAGAATGCCTCTTGTTGCCTAAAACTGCTTGCTATCATTCAATTATACCTTATGGCAACAATTGCTAAAACAATTTACAAGTCTGTTATCCTACCAACTATCCTATACTGTTACCCCATAGTGTCATCGCTGTTGAATTGTCACAATGCTAAGTTGCAGTCATTACAAAATCGTGCTAAATCCATCTGCTATGGTCACAAAGTCTGCAACTGGGAAACTCTCTGAAGTGAACTGACAGACTGTGTTTTACATGAACTCAACTTATGTTATTTTATTTTGTAGGCTAGTAGAGTTATTGTTGTTAGGCTTCTTTCTAGAATTACACTAAAGCTTGGTGTAACCAGCTAAGTTGTTTATTCCCTAGACGAAGGTTAAGCATCGGTCACAATAACTGGTGACGAGGATCAAATATTTGTGCACAAACCTCAAATTGCTTATGAAAAAAGAAGCTCAATGAGGAACTAAGCTACAGCCGTTTTACCCTAGTGAACATTGTGGTAATGTTGCAGATGTATTTGAAAAGTTCTTACGATTATATAAATGCAAATATGCCGCATGGGACAGGTCTCCTCCAATAGGGACTGCAAATGCAGATTAATGGAAGGGTCGGGACATGTTGAGACAAATGCGTGGGCACTACTCAACAGACCGCTATATGGATGATATGTACTCTGTTGCCACCGCAGCACAGCTAAAAACAATGTTGTTTAACAAGATGGTAGATCTACTATGTATAAGATACCAACCGACTCGTAATCAGACAAAGTTTCATTTTATATTTCATCATCTGCGACAGTCAGCGGATCAAACTTTTGATAGCTTTGTGAACGAAGTTACAAATGAAACAAAACAATGTGATTTTAAATGTATTAATGCAACCTGTTCAGTAGAAACTACCCTGATCAGAGATCAGATTATAACAGGTGTAAATGACGAGGACTTTCACAGAAATGCTCTGAAAGAGCAATGGACACTTGATATACTAGAAGTACAAGGAAGAAGAGCTGAGGCAGCACTCCGAGGGGTAGCCACTCTTGAAGAACAGAGTGAAAGGTCTATGAAATCCAGCCAGGAAAGTACTCACGGAAATACAACAATGATAGACATCTTCAAAATGAGCACATTGTCAACCCAAGATTTATATGCAAACAATGTTGGAGAAACCGTTGTAATATAGACCAATATCAAGCCAGGAAAACCAAATGTAATGTGTGTGGTATGAAAGGGCATTGGGCAGAATCAATTTTATGCAAAAGAGCAGAAAAGACAAAACATGACACAACAAAGTATCGAGCAAAAGCAAACTATGTATCAGAGGAATCATCTAACGTATCCAACTCTACCGATACCACAAGCTCAAACTCTGATATGAAACAAGATACATCAGAGTAAATCAAAGAGAAAGGTCCACTGAGTTGGACCTGTCTTCAAACTTGCAGATGTCCGGAGAGCAAAGTCAGTCCGTAAACGTAACAAAGTAGAGTTCACCATTAAAGGACAAATTATATTAGCCACAACTGACACAGGGGAAGATATCAACGTGTTACCAAAAACCTTAGCAGATAAGCTAAAATTGCCACTTGAGAAATCAAGAATGAAGTTGTCGCCATGTGGCAAAGCCGTTTAGAGTGGCAGGGAAGTATGAAGGATCGATCACGTTTGGTGACAAAATTACAACAGCTAAGTGGTACAGAGTCAAACGCAAGAATATAGAACCATTACTAAGCAGAAAAACAGCGGATGATCTTGGCATCATAAAGTTTAACCCAGAAACCGTGGAGGATAACATACGGATTCAATCAATCAACAACATCAGTCAGGACAGGTGAGAGCGAAAAAGCCAATTTTATTTTTACATGTACTCTGATGTATTTTATGGAGTAGCGACACTCCGAAACCATGAAGTCAAGCTGTTTGTTGATGAATCAGTATGACCAGTAGCAAAACCACCTAGACCGATACCATTTCATGTCAAGGACCGCTGCGAACAGGAACTCTCAAAGATGGAAGCATAGGGCATTATCGAACCTCGCACTGGACCAGCTCCATGGATTTCGAATATTGTGATTACCCAAGGATGACGGCAATATCCGGATCTCGGTGAATAAAGCGATAGAAAACACCAGAATCCTGATTAAAAAGGTGGACGATATCAAGGCTCAGCTATCAGGGAGTAGGTTCTTTACAAAGCTTGATTTAAAGAGTGCATTTCTGTAAAGTGAGGTCTTAATGCTTTACTAAGTTCTCTACTTGGTTTAGATATCTGCTCTTCTCTGCAAGTGAAAACTTTATCAACATACATATTCGAGGATTCCCATCACAGTGGATTAGCAGCCATACTAGCACAAGAAAACTCTATCGACACAGCATTACCGATTTCCATGGCAAGCAGAGCAACAACTAAAATCGAAAGAAGATACCTGCAACTTGATCTGGAAGGTATGTCTATTGACTGTGGTCTTCATAGATTTAGACTATATCTTGTTGGAGGGCCAGAGGTAACCATAGTTACAGATAGCAAACCCCTTATAACCATTTTTAACAATAAACGTCTCGGATCAACACGACTTGACCGTGTAAAACTTCGCCACCAGGAGATGTCCAGTTTCAGGTTGTCTGGCGACAAGGCAAAAACAATCCTGCCAACTATCTCTCTTGACATGTGACACCATTAAAAGATCTTCTACCATCCATCGTATGAGAAACACAATAATTGTGTAAGCTTTGTTGGCTTTTACACAGCTCTCCATACGTCGAAGCAATTAGCATAAAAGCACTTCAGATACAAACATTAAACGATGAACTTCTGCAAAAACTGTACGAGTATATCCGTAAAGGCAAGCTTCCAAAACATGAGAAACAAATCACACCATTCTCAACTTTATGGTTAAAGTTTTCAGGAACTAACTATCTCAGAGGGAGGACTCATCATGCGAGGTGATCGAATTATCTTACCAGCATCACTCATAAGCAGAGCCATCGGGAGAGCTCCCCAAGGTGGTCATCCATGAGAAAACAACTTAAAGAGATAACTTCAAATGCACTTTTGGTTTCCTAACCAAAACGAAAAGGTGCACGAAATGGTGAAACGTTGTCCACCTTGCCAAACCAATACAAACAAACCCACCAGAGAACCACAGGCAGCATTACGAATACCGAACAAATCATGGGAAGAGGTTGCATTAGACCTGTTTTGACCAATGCCCACTGGAAAACACCTACTTATGCCCACTGGAAAACACCTACTTGTTGCACAGGACATACTTACACATTTCCCAACAGCTTGTATGGTACCTAGTATGAATGCTAAATCAGTACTTCCAGCACTGGATAACATTTATATAAACCTTGGATACCCAGAAAATCATATTACAAACAATGGCCCAACCTATAACTCCTCAACATTTCAGGACTACTCACTTGACAAGGGTATAAATCATAAAACTATATATCCATATCACCCACAGGCAAACCCAGCAGGATGGCTTATGAAGCCACTGGGAAAAGCGATGAAAGCAGCACATTTTAAAAAGCAAAACGGACAACAAAACGCTCTCAACACCTTTCTTGCATCATACCAAGTCACACCAAATATCGCCACCGATGTTACCCCAGGTGACTATCTCTTTCGCGGAGGTATCACAGACTTCCCTCGACTACCCACCGATAAGAAGATTGACGATACAAGGAACAAAGACTTCCTTAGGAAAATCCAACCTACAACTACACAAACCATTCAGTAAAACAAAAGGAGGATGAGATAGCTGCCGGTGACATGGTCATGTTAAACAATCAAACACACACCCAAAGGTTTGATAGGAAATACAACCTGCCACCTGTTGTAGTCGTGGAGGTAACCAAAACGAGGAGTAGTTTTATCATGAAAATCAGATGGTAGAATCTTTAATCGACACAAAGATGATGTAAAGCAATATCATGCACCAGCAGTCGAAAGTGACAACGAACCAGAACATCCAGTAAATCACACACATTGGTACTTCATCCCTGAGGATCCCTTAGCTGTTGATCATACATATAACCCTCAACTGGCAATCCCGTCTATTAATCCAACAGACATGCAAATTGATCATCCCACTGATGACCAGACAGACACAGAACGAGTCATTACAACTTATCAGCATAGTGGAATTCTGATACCCAAACGCGAACGGAAGACACCCATTTGGCATGCAAATTATGAAATGAAAACCAGCACTCAAAAGAAAAAAAAGGGGAATGATGAAGTGAACTGTCAGACTGTGTTTTACATGAACTCAACTTATGTTATTTATTGTTATTGGGCTTCTTTCTAGAAATACACTAAAGCTCGGTGTAACCAGCTAAGTTGTTTATTCACTAGACGAAGGTTAAGGATCAGTCACAATACTATCGGTACAATAAAAAAAGAATTATAACTACTGACGTTTTAAAGCAATCAATAACACTAGTTCGAATTGCTATCTGAATAGTTTACACATCTAAACCATAATAAATACAGACTTCAAGATGTCTCCCCAAAACGAGAGCAGAATTGGGATTTAAATTTCAAGGAACGCTGATTTACAACTGCTTGTCGAAAGATCTGAAAATTGAATTTTATTATTTAAATTTTAAACAAAAACTTAAGAAATTATTTTTTAAGTCAGCCTAGAACAATTATACCCTTCCTTTAGCCTCAGAGCAGATTTATTGTGTTATGCTTTATCACACTCTTTTTTGTCTAACACTACACCCTGTAGCTCTTTATTCAGTGTACATTGCTTATAATTTGGTTATTTGGCTATCCCCTCTTAGCCCTTCATAGAATTAGTGGGGTGATCACTTTTTGCCCTGTCCTTCATTCACGAGTTTTATCATTTTTTGACTTTTAAGTATTTTAATATTTAATTTTACTAATGTTTATATTTTTACTGTTTTTATTGTTTTTTGGACAGGGCAACCATTGATATGTAGCATCTATGAAGGTGAACGTTTTTTAACCCTGTATAAATATAATACACATAAGTAATTGCTGCTACATTCCTCCTTGTGCCAATTACTGTTTAAATTGTGTAATTTCAGTTACACGACTGCTTGAGACTGAGGTCTATCTAGTACTTATGATCTGGGATGGGTGGCTTGTGTGAAACGATACATCCTTGCATAGCAGTAAACTATTATGAAAATGATTTATTTACTTTATATTATGTTGTTTTTTACTTATCTTTTACCTGTCTATAATTCATGTTATTTAACACTTATTTAGTTTTCAAACATTATAGATTGTTTATATTATTATCAATTAAACTTTTATTGTAAGTATAAAATGTTTGCACTTACTCAGACATACATTTAGTTTAAGAAAGAGACTTTTAAACACTCACACAGAGAGACATCAGTATATACATAGGTTTTTAACTTCCCATTATAAAACAATTTCTAATACATTATAGCACTCAATACACCAGCTTCTTCTTTTTATGTTAGGGCTATATTCCTACACAAACATTCACACACAAAACAAGTTATAAGTTGCACTTTTCCATTCTTTAAATACATTGCTATTGCTCCAAACCATCCTCCATCTCTAAATATCGTTAATTTTACTTACCACCAATTTTTCTTGAAAGAAACATATCAGCTTCAGCTTACCTTTTCCAATGTATCTGGTTCCAGTTCGTTTTGGGACATCAATGTTGTTGGATGATGTTGATGTACAACTAGAAGGAAAGTATGATTACAATGTTCCACTACAGTCATTGTATCATTCATCCTCTTTGCTATTTTAGTACTACTTTCTATTTCCTTTCAAAAAACTATTTTTGATTAACCTCCTTCTAATTAACATGACAAGATATTAAAATTTATATTTTCCAAAACATTTAATACAAATATGGTTATGTATAATTAGTTTCAAGCACTTTTCTAAACACAATTGCCACAATTTAAACATGAGTGATTGATGCAAGGCAGAGCTGAGTGGCAATACACCTCATTTAAATACAGCCATTCAATAACACCTTCCATTTTTTAGGAAAATAACTGAAAATCTATTTTGTCCCTCTTTTAACTGTTTTAGGGTCCTTTTTTTGGTCGATATTTTATGCTCTGTGTGCTCCGTTTTCTCTGAGTACTCTGAATTTCCCGTTTTTTTGGTACTTTTGAGTGTTGAGAGCATAAAAGTGAGTTTTTGGAGCAGAGCAAATAGAACATTGGGAGTACTCAGAAGTACGTTTCCACTTACCAATTACGGTCAAAACCTTCTTGTGAACATTTTAGCGTTTTTTTGGTATTCAGAAGTGATTCTCTTTGCTCTCGTTTTTTTAAATGCTATTTTGAAGAAATTATATATGCATGACAACTTTGCATAATTATGCAAAACACAACAACAGTTTTTGTAAATTCCGGAACAGATTCAGCACGTAGTTTGATGTATTCAGCACAATTCTAGCAAGTTTTCAACAAATGTCAACATTGCTCATAATTTATGCGATTATTATGCTATGCTCTAAAGGTTGTACTTGTAAACAACATGTAACAAAGTCAGAGCAATGAGAGCACTCAGAGGCAGTTTTTTTCCCGTTTTGGTAAAAAAAGATTCATTCAGAGTACTCAGAGCAAACGGAGCACTCAGAGCATAAAATATCGACCAAAAAAACAGACCCTTAATTGATTTGATCACAACCAAACAATTTTAAACAAGTTTTTAAAAAACTCCTAATCAAAGTTACTTACTTAATAATGATTTCCTTTCTTCCATTAAACTGTAAAGTGTACTCTAATTAAATGTTACTCTAGCATATTTTGAATTCACAATTGTGATATAAATGCTGTTAAAACTCAAGTGGCATATACACAAAAGATGAATATTGCCATAAAGTCAGTACACATACAACATTAGTACTAGTGCTAGTTACAGTATGGTTTCAGTTTATGAACAAAGTAAGCCTCAAAACAAACTTTAAAATTTGAAATCAAACTAAGGGAGGCGAAATGTTTTATTCATTACTCATTATTCATTACTTTTTACTCGTTACTCGTTACTCGTTACTCATTACTTTTTACTTGTCACTCATTACTTTTTACTCGTTACTTGTTACTTTTTACTCGTTGCTGTATATATGGTTTTATTACTGTATATATGGATTTTTTGAAAATAATTGCACTAAAAATATAAAAATATAAAACTGTATTTTCACATGAAAAACAGTTTAACATTTCTATCTGCAATAACATCATAAAAAGATTACGAAATAATGAATAAAAAGCCTACGAATATAAACATATTTTTAACATTCTTATGCCAACATTTTACTAGCTTTTCTAACTAAAAAGATGCAAGACACTACGGTATAGCATACGGGCAGTTTCTGGTATTGTCTTGGTAGGAATGTGGTGCAAATGCTTTTTAAAAATTGATAGATGGCCGCAGGAGCATGGATCCTTGAAGAACATGTTGGATAATCAGCAGAATTCTTAAAATAAAGCTTCAAATTGCACATGGCTGCACTACAAGGTGCACAAGTATATGAAAGGAGCAATATTAAATTGTAGATTTGCATGTTAATTTAAGATTTATATATCAAGATTTATATATCAAGTTTTAGGTTTATATCAAGTTTTTGAGCATGCATTGCGAATGTAAGAAACTAACTAATTTTCCTTCAGTGGACTCCCTTTGGTTTTCGTTCTTTAAATTATCAGAAACCATGCTTTAAGAAATGTTCCGACTAGGTTGAAAACATGTTTGCACCAAAAGAAGTACTGTGGAGGAGCTGTAAGAATGCTTGTGCATGCAACCTTTATTATTTTCCACGGAAACTACATATTCATACTACAGATACATGTACAGAAAATCATCTGGTAAATACTTTGTAAACAATCTCTAATAATTTTCTTCTCAACATATGTTACGTATAGATATTTTGGTTGTGATAATGGAAGAGCTCGGTTCACTTCTGCTCCTAGGAAATGATATCTACTATAATTAATTGAAATGCAATCAATTTATAGAAGATCTCGTCACTATACTCAAGAGCTGAGGAATACGTTGTGCTTCTGTGTGGTACCTTAGTAGTCTACTTGAGTAATGAGACATCTCCACTACATTTATTCAGTGTGTGTCTAATTTTCAAGTCTTGTTATTTGAAGGACAGCCTTATCTGATGAAAGGTTATTAACTATGTCTCTCCAAGAGAAACATCAGTATCACAATGACGACATCACTGTTAAATTCCCTCTTTTGGTAGTGGATACACAGCTTAATCCAAAAGATTTTATATGAAATTGCTTTCCTCAGCTATCAAACCATCAGATTATATAACAGAATTATGATTTCAATGAGACAAAATTGAATACAACAAATATTTATCAAGATTTTCATGAATGCAGATCAATGTTTTTGTAAAGATACATCAAGTTTCTGTTTATATATATCAATATCAACTTGAAGTAAGATGGACACAAATTATATATTTGTGTTGGAGCACATAAACTTAACTCCTTATATGTATTTACTTGTTACAATTTAAAAGAAAATCTTTCACTTTTAATTCCAGCTTCACACACAAATGTCATGCTTAATTAAAAATAATATAAAAATGATAGAACACGACACAAGCTGTTGTCTAATTTTGCAATGACTGATTATCCATGATCTACTCACCACTTAGTCCCTGTTTACATGAGGAGATGAGGAAATGAACAGGCAGCACATTCCTTTTAACTGTTTGTCAAAACGAGGCTTGATTTCCATCAAGGTTTTGATTGTATTCATGGAAATTAGACATATCAAATATTGAAGATCGTGACAATGACTAGCCTACGTTCTATCCCGCCGACCCAGGCAAGTTGAAGCGACCTGTGTCTTTGGTCTATGAACTTTCGTCGAAATTCTTGTTTCAGTAGAAGACTGAGTTCTAGTTT
>JANTOQ010207588.1:7546-23929 GCA_027564595.1 Bythotiara depressa | reverse complement strand
AGGGATCGTGGCTTGCCTTTTAAACTTTTATTTCCTTCTTCTAGATGTACAATTATTTCACTGTCACGACATTCAAAAAAGTCTAGAGTTTTTTTTATTTCTTCATGCTCCTCATTAATATTAACATAAGATCTTTTTATTTCTTTTATGTCTTCCTCGATTTTGTCAAGTCTTTTATTTGTCATTGCTGTGTTTGCACTGATCAGCTGCAATAAACTTGTTTCGTGTTGTTTTAAAATTTCTTCGAATTCATGTTTATGTTCTTTGAGCAGATCTTTCATTACTTCTTTGATTTGATCAATATTTATGTCACCCTTTGTGTGTTTAATTTAATACGATGTATGAAATTATTAATAAAGATGGAGTTATCTTGATCCATTTTTCCTATGCGATGCTTTATCCAAGTTAGTTTTATTACTTTGACTTCTTGAGCTATCAGTAGAATCCAGAATCCATCATGTATATCTTTGTATCTCAGGAATTTCTTTAACACGTATTGATTTAATGACTGCACAAATTCCGTAATTGTTTTTATCTTTTTCTCCCTTGTGACATTTGTGTACTTCGCCAATACTCTTACTAAATCTATTACATGTTCATTATTTCTAGATATCATTGCTATAGGTTTTTCTTGATCTTCTTCCCTTATTACGGGTATGTAACTTTCCTGGGTATCAAATATGGTTTTGTTAAAGAATATCCACGCATTTTCTTCTTCTTTACATTTATACTTTTTCGATGTTAACTTGCCATCGATGGTCAATGTCTCTCCTATTCTTGTTCTTCCCGTTTCTATTGGTCGGTTTTTGTCTTTTTCTCTCAATACTTGGGATAAAACTCCTGCATTTCTTAGAGATTTTAGAATTTCGTATTTCCCCATTATTCCCATTTCTAACAATGATGTAGCTGGGTTCGGTTTCAACCAGAATATTCTTCCAGCATTAGTTATGACATAGGTATCTTTCTTGTATTCATATATTCCCTCCCTGTTTAGTTTATTTCCTTCATTCCAAGTTACCGAATTCTGAGTTACCTCTATGTTTCTTCTTCCCACGTATAATATATGGTTTGCTCCGCTGATAGAAGGTTGTTTATATATCATACCGTATTCTGGGGTTAGCACGTATGTGATATCTTCGTTTTGGTTCTTTCTTAACACACTCCAATATCCGTTTATTGTTTTGTCTCCAAAACTTATTCTTTGATATTGGTCGTTTTCCAACGTCGTAAATGTCTCATTCATCCTCCATACCCCATTTTCTTTTGTTATCATTCCTACCCTTCTTCTCCAACTCCCATTGAATCGTACCATGTTTCGCCTTGATATTGATTGTTCGATATGATTTTGAATAGCATCTATTATGCCAACTAAATCATGTGCTGTATACTTGTTTGAGTATTTGATCAATGTCTTTTTCATTGATTTTCTTATTTCTTCCGTTATGCCATATCTATACAAAGAGGCAGTCACAGACGTTCTTCCTTGTAAGTTCCACTCGTATTTTATGTTCCTTTGGTAAGGATTGAACTCCACTTGTATATTTTGTTTCAAGTGTCCTGACTTTAGTCTACTTCCTTCGAGATACATTTCTCCGTCTAGGTATATTCTTTTTTCTTCTGGTACTATGTATCGTATTATTTGGTCTTCTCTGGGTTGCGGTGTACAGCCTCGATTCATCATGTACCATATAGAGTGTATGGAAGTTGCTCCCTTCCAGTATGGACAGTTTACATATTCTGCTTTTGGTGTAGAGCATCCGGTTTCTCCATACAATTTTCCCTCGGATAGTGATCCTACCGGTGGCCACATGCATACTATTTGTTCATACTTTCCTTTCACTCTATGCACTTCATATGTATTTTTCTTCTTTACTATTTAAATTTCCATTGGTCCTGGATGCAAGTCTATTGGTCTACATCTATGTCTCCATCTTCCATTTATGACACAATACTGTCCATTTGCATCCTTCCTTGTTCCCACTCTCACAAAAGTTACTTGCATATTTTTTGAGGTCATTTGGTTTTTGGATTCATTGTATTTTTTGTATTCGTCCTTTTTTATGATATAGTCTTTAAAATAAGTAGTCATTGTAAACCTTCCGTGGGATACCTGTACTGTATATTCTGGTTTTAGTTCCTCTTGATAAACCATAGCTAACTTGCTGGGTCTCTTATAAAACTTCATCATTTCCAGCAGTCTTGCTTTCATTTGCGTATCATCCTCAGATCCCCTTGAAGATATAAAACTCTCTATTTTTGTTTGGTTCTCAACAATGTCATACATGTAAGATGCAACCTTAGTTTTATGAGTTCTAAGGGTTGTTTCATATGGCTGTTTTTCGCAAGAGTATATTTTATCATCTGGTAGAAAATAATTGCTTTTGATTTTTGAGTATTCTTCTTCTTGCATCCCTTCCTTTACATATAATTTTGTTTTTCTTATGTCCTGAGTTTCTATTTCTTTTATTGTCCATTGTATGTTCAAGTATTCATGTTTAACTTTATACTCATTTCTTGTATCATTTGTTAAGTTTCCTTTTATATAATGCTTTATCGTTATGCTTGTTGGCAGTGCTATTCTGCTTACGTTCATATTGCTGAAGAATAGGTTTCTTTTGAAGTACTTTCCCTCAGGCAGTTCGGTTATGATAGTTTCATTTCTTTCGTTTTCTTGGAATGTGGAAGTTATTATTGATCTTATATTTGTGTCTGTTCTTATCACTTCCACATATAGGTATGATGATGCGTTGTGATTGTATTCTCTTTTACTAATTTGTGTTTCGGTTTTGTTGGGGTTGTAACATATTATGTAATTTATGTTCACCACTTCTTGGACTGGTATTATGAACACTTTATTTCTTTTTGCCCATATTATTAATGTATCTCCTATGTATAGTTTTTCTAATTTTCCTTCTCTGAAACTATAATCTTCTAATTCGCATATCTGCATTTCTATCAATGTTGTTGGTTGCTTTTGAGCTATTATACTTCCTTCCTGTATAAATTTTAATTCTGCATTTATCATACGCATTTTTATCATCAGCATCATTAATGTTAGGAGTACCCCCCCAAAAATTTTCTCATGGCGGTTTTTGGAGCCATGTGAATATTTTATAGGGCCTGGGTTACTTTCGATGTCGCCATCCGACAATAAATTCCGTATGCCACCATTATGAAATATGGTTGTTATTGATCCATCTGCTATCCGCCGTTCTATTATTCTAAATTTCCCCTTCAAGGTCCGTCTAGCCATTCTATTGTTCATAGTCTCTCGTAGGAATCGTTCCTTCCGTGCTTTCGTTAGTTTGTCGTTTGCTTGGTGATATCTGCGAACCCACACATTTCGTATCAGTATTTTTTGTCTTCGTTCCTTGGTCATAGTAAGCTCCATTTTCTCTTCGCTTATATTTTCCGGGACTCTTTGTCCCTGCAGTCGTTTCATTTCGTTTAGGCCCTCTGTAAGGATTTCTTTTGAGAGTGACATTACTTCAATCGCTTCTGTTCTGCTTAAAACATCATTCTGTTGCGGTTCTTCCTCATCATCCGAAACAGTCAGGTAATTGAGGGTGTTATTTCGATTTTGTTCCATAGGTCCAGGATTCGTTTCTATGTCACCATCCCGGGTAAGATCTTTTTTATTCCGTTGTTTTTTCTCTACCACTTGTAAGTATATCATCGTAATTAGAATCCACAACATAGCTGTGCCTATGTATGCGTTAATCATCCTCCATATCTCTTGATAGTTTTGGGATCCGCAAGGTCCTGGATTATCTTCCACATCTCCATTATACGTAAGGTCTGGAATCCATTCTGAAGCCTGCACCATGTCATCCGTTTTGTTGTTCGGGGGTAAGTTATCTATCTGGCACATCCATCCATTTCGCGATAGGTAGTCAGCAATGTTATTGTTCTTTCCTTCTATAAATTTCACCGTCGCCCCCGTTTCGTTAATCCTCATTATTATCCTGAGACGTCGTCCATGCAAAGTCAAAGGTTTTAGTTTGTGGTTATGTAGTAAAGTGATCAGTGGTAAATGATCGGTATATATAGTAGCTTTTCGCCAATCAATTCGATCTGCCAGTTTGGCTACAGCTAAATCAACTGCGGTTAGTTCTCGATCAATCGTGGCCTCCGCTATCTTGTCACTTTTGAAATTTGCAGAGTCCATTGCCACTATTTTTTCCATCTGTATAGCCACAAATCCAGCTCCTACATCACTGGCATCCGTATAAACTTCTGTCTCGTCTTCATTACTGATGGCTGCTATCGATCCCACTTGTCGAAACTTTGCCACTATCAGATTTATCTTCTCCCTATCTTCATCAGTTATTTCGCTTGAGGCGCTTTTTCTCAGCTTGTTCGTGAGGAACTTTATCTCTGTGGAGTATCCTCGCACGAACATGCGATAAAAGTTCAGTATACCTAGCAGACATTGAATCCACTTTTTCGGTGATTCTTTGTCCTGGTTTTTTGGGTTTGAGTAGTGTAGAAGTATCTCGTCAGTTTTCTGTTGCAGTTTTTCCGCTATTCTGCTATCCAGACTTCTTCCTTCCGAAGAAATCATAAATCCAAGAAAGGAAACCCTCGCAGCTCCAAACTTACACTTGAGTACCTCGATTATTAGTCCATTTTTCCATAACTCGTTTATGAGCTTCTCAGCTTCTTCAAATAACTCTTTCATCGTTTCTGCATATAGTATAAGATCATCCACGAAGTTTTTCAGCAAGTTCGATATTCTTCCTGCGGCAATTGCGTCTTGTATTATCTTATCTACTCTTGAGTGAAACTCTCCTGATGCATTTGTAAAACCCTGTGGTAGCACTGTATAATTCCACTCTCCGAATGGGGTAATTATAGCAGTTAAGTGTTGAGAATTCTTTCAAATTTTGCATAAAAAGAATCCATTTGATAGATCAAATATGGCGAATACTTTTCCCTTCTTTGATATATCGTCAAATACATCAGATATGCGGGGTAAAGTTAAACCCGTTTTTACGCATTTTTCATTTAAATCTCGAAGATCAGCTATCAGTCGGTATCGAATAGAACCATCTTTATTCGCGTCTGCCTTTGCTCTCAGCAATATGGGCATGCAGTGGTCATAGTTACAGGCCACTAATTGCCCCTTCTCTTCCATGTCTCGTATTATGCTTCTGGCGGCTTTCTCTTTTTCCGCGCTCATATTGTATGGCTTTTGTTTCAATAATCTCTTCCCTGGTAGTAAAGCTATTTCTACTGGTTTCATGCTGACTTCAGGCATGTTTTCTTTTCGGAACTTCAATTCCACTTGCTTCTTCCACTCTTCTGTAAAATACAAATCAGCGTCCGGATGGTATGCTTCCACCGTTGCGCCCACTATCTCTATAGGGTGGTTTTCTGTATGTTTTCCGGTACAGAAGTGTTCGGTTTCAACCAGAATATTCTTCCAGCATTAGTTATGACATAGGTATAAAAAGAATCCATTTGATAGATCAAATATGGCGAATACTTTTCCCTTCTTTGATATATCGTCAAATACATCAGATATGCGGGGTAAAGTTAAACCCGTTTTTACGCATTTTTCATTTAAATCTCGAAGATCAGCTATCAGTCGGTATCGAATAGAACCATCTTTATTCGCGTCTGCCTTTGCTCTCAGCAATATGGGCATGCAGTGGTCATAGTTACAGGCCACTAATTGCCCCTTCTCTTCCATGTCTCGTATTATGCTTCTGGCGGCTTTCTCTTTTTCCGCGCTCATATTGTATGGCTTTTGTTTCAATAATCTCTTCCCTGGTAGTAAAGCTATTTCTACTGGTTTCATGCTGACTTCAGGCATGTTTTCTTTTCGGAACTTCAATTCCACTTGCTTCTTCCACTCTTCTGTAAAATACAAATCAGCGTCCGGATGGTATGCTTCCACCGTTGCGCCCACTATCTCTATAGGGTGGTTTTCTGTATGTTTTCCGGTACAGAAGTATTCGGTTTCCACCGTATTTTCCGCCTCCACATACATTATCCAGTTTGATTTCTCCTCTTCATAACTAGTCATTAGACTTTCTCCCAAACTGTTCATTAGTCTCCATTTTCCGTTCTTGCTGCTATAGCCAACAGCCCAATCGTTTTCGATGAATAATTCCTGTCCTAACAGAGGCGTTCGTATTCCTCCTTCAATCACAACTGCTTGAGTAGCGTACGTCTTATCAGCTATTTCTAGTTCCAAGTTCGTCAGACCAATGGTTTTAAGACTAGCCCCGCCAGCCCCTTTATACTTTGGTACTTCTCCTTTGTATACTCTCAATTTCAATTCCTTCGCTATTTTGTATGGAATTATAGTTTGGGCTGCCCCAGTATCTACTAAGGCATTTAGTGTCGATCCATTCTTTAGGGTAAAGCTCATTGTTGGACGGCTTTTTCCTTCCAAAACTGAACAAGATGCTATCACCTCAGCTGCTTTTTCTTGTTTTTCTCTCATTCTGCCTGCTAACAACCAACAAGTACCTTCTATATGGCCTGTTCGTTTGCAGTAGTCGCATTCTAAGGATGCTTTTATTGCAGGATTATACGGTGTTGTTCTTGGATTCAGCTTTTTTGTTGACTGGTAACTATTTGGTGGATATTTGTCATAGGGAGCTGTTGCTGCCACTTCCTTCTTCACAGGGCATTCTCTTGCATAATGTCCCAAGTTGTTACAGTTATAGCATTTTATTGTTGATTTACTATAAGGTTTTTCTCCCACACTTCTGGCAGGTATTACACCCTTCTTCATGCATCTATCAGTGCTATGATTCGTTAGATCAGGGCAATATACACATACGTATTTTCTACCATATCCTTTCGGTGGCAATGCTGGAGTTGTTACTTGTGGGGATTTTTCTACTACTTTCTTCTCCTTAACTACACACTCCGCCGTATTATGCGTTCGAGATTTATGCACTTCACACCATTTTGGTTCTCCACCTCCTGACTTCTTTACTACAGCTGTTCCCCTTTTTCGGGTTTCTTCTAGAATCTCACATCTCTGTACCACTGCATCGTAAGTTGAAGCAGGGTTTTCTTGCAGAATTAAGAAATCTTGGAATACATCATCCAGTCCATTCATGAACACCACAAAGTATACTTCTTCTTCTGCCGCCACAGCTTGGCATTGCATTTCTATCTCTGTAACATATTCATGGATGGATCTCCCTTTTTGTTTTATAGCAAACAATTTTACTCTCTTCACGTTGGCTAAAGCGGGGTTTTCCTCGCGATTTTTTAAGAATTGTTTTATTTCTTCGTATGACTTCCCCTTATTCTCTTCCATGTTTGTCCATCTTCTCAGAGCCGTTCTGACTCTTCCTTCCAACTGATTTATGAGCATTCTGCTTTTGTCTGTGCCACTCCAACTGTTAATTAAAGATATTTCTTCAAAGAACTCGAAGAATTCTATTATTGAAGGTGAATAGTTTCCCTTTTCATGAACCTTACCGTCATACGTTGGCAAGTCTCTTTTGGTTAACGACATTCCCTTTATTCCTGAGGAAACTACTGGATTTACTTCGATTCTTTTTACCGCTCCTATTTCTATGTCCACTTCCTCACTATTTCTTTTAGGATCATTCGGGTTTGTCCGTCTTGGAGTGCCCATTTCTGTGGCCTCTGCCAAGCTTTCAAGGCTTTCCGCTGAATACTTGTATCTCTGTTTTTTCTTTGTTGACATTTCCTTTTTAGGTTTATCTTGTGCTTCTTTTTTCTGTTGATCTCTATAATTCAACATATCCGTTTCCACTACATTTGGTACGAAGTTTAGACGCTGATGATCCAATTGAGATTGTGCTTTGCGGAAGTTTTCTTCCGATGCTGATACAGTTTTCTTCCATTTGCTACACCTGTCTTGTTCATGTTTTGCCTTCTTAGTCAGTTCCTCTATCTTCTTTTCCTTGTCTTTCAATGTTTCAGTCAGCTCCTTCATCTCTTTGGCTAAAACGTCATGTCCGTTATACTCTGTGTCCTCTTCATCCTCCTCTCCTGCGGAGCTAAATATTAATCCCTGTGCTTCCTCTAATTCATCTTGTAGTGAGGCTATTGTACCTCTCAATACTTCATTTTCTCTTTCTTCTTTATGAAGCAGAGAAGCTGTCTGAGCTATACTATTTGTATAATCCTCTATGGTCTTGTCTCTTTCTGCCACTCTTGTTTCCACAATTATTTTATCGTTAGTTATGTTGACTAACGTAGCTCTAACCGAAGATAACTCTGATTGTTTTTTGTTATACTCTTCTCTCAGCTTGCTTGTACAATCTACTTGTAGATTGCTTTCACGCACCGAGGTTCTTAAGTCCTTGTTTAGCTTGTTTATTTCCTCATGTAAAACTGCAGCATCAGGATTTTGGTTCTTATACATTGTTATCTGTCTTTTTCCTTCAGTAAAGACTTTCTGCAACTCTTTCTGCCTGTCCTCTATTTGTTCTTTCATAGACAGTACTTCTGCATCCAGACTTACTTTTTCCTCGTAAATGGCATTTCCTTGATCAGTAAGGGTTTGAATGGATTCATTCTTATGTTTTAACTCTGAATCTTTTTCTCTTATCTCTAAACAAAGATGTTGGATCGTATCGTCCATTGTGTTCAAAGTTCTTTCATAATCATCCAATTTCTTTTCTTGAATTTCAATATTCCTCATGGCCTTATCGAAATTCTCATCTTTTTCCTCCTTTTCTTTGAGAGCTTGGTAGTACTTTGACTCCATATCTTGGAGTTCTACTCCTAATGAATCACGCTTCTTCCTTATTTTGTCTAGGGCCTTACTCATCTTTAAAGCCACTATATCTTTCTCATGCACATTTTCCGTTACTTTTCTGCGAAGAAATCTCATGGCATTTCTCAGTTCGTTTGAGCTCATTTTCTCATATGGAAAATTCATGAACCAATCCTCATCATTGACGTATGTTTGCACCTCAACGTCTTCCTTCATTTTAACCTCATTCTCGGATGACTCTCCCCTATCTGACGATTCTTCACCGTCAGAAGATTCTTCACTATCAGAAGATTCCTCTTTTCTAGAATCAATTTCAAGATCTTCTGAAGCTCTCATGTCTTTTTCAACTTTCTCTTTGTCATTTTCCTTTTCTTTTTCTGTTGGCGATCTTTCCTCAATCTCTGAATTCCGCACATCTTCCCCATCCGTAAACTGGTAGGAGGTATCTTCCATTGTTTCTATATTTTTCTCTTTTGATTCTTTCTCCAATAGTTGAGCCTTCAATTCTATTGTTATTTTGCTATGTTCTTCTACTTGTTTTAGCAAGGAAGATAATTGTTCATGGATCACAAACGCCTCATAGCTTTGTTTTTCATCTGGGCATAGGTTCTGCACCAATATGTCCGATGAATCAAATGCCACCTTCAACATTTCGTCTTTGTTTGCGGCTTCTTTTTCTAATGCTTCCATTCTTTTCATTAACGTGCTTATTCGTCCTTTTTGTTCAACCGAAATTCTATTGGATTGACGATGCTTTTTTGCCAATGTCAGTAATGAAGCTCTTGAGTATCTTGCTTTAATGAGATTTTTCTCACTAGAGATTTTTTCTTTTCTTTTCTTCATTTTTACATTTGTGCTCTTGACTATATCAAGGCGTCTTTGTTCTGCCTGCACCTTATCCACTTTTCTTCCTTTAATAAGACTTTTCGATGCTTTATCTAGTGTGGATACTGCTATTTCCTCCGCTCGGAGTCCTAAAGATTTATACATGGTAGAGGGATCGGATTTTTCCTCTAAAACAAAGATTCCTGTGTTGCTTATAGAAGATTCTCCGTCGGAATCACGGTTTTTTACTTCTTCACACACACATATCATCATTCCTTCAGAGCAGATATTGCACACTTCTTCCTCTCCCTTTTTCTCCCATTTCTCCCATTCTCCTTTCTTATCCTTTTTCCAGAAAGGCATAATTGCTTTTTCTTCTTCTTCTTATCTTTAGTTTAGATTTTCTGTAACAGCAATTAACGATATTACTAATGTAAACGGTTTTTCGTTTAATGAGTTCTGTCCTTGATCACTTAAGATCTCGGTAGAACCTCCACACTTTTTTGAGATTTCTGTGTGGGGGCTCCTAACTTCTGTACAAACCTCCAGTCACCCTTTTTACAGGCAACACGTTTCGGTGAAACGTATAAATTTATAGAAACACACCTAATGTTTCTAATGGTTCTATTTATGTAACAGTAAGCTCTATTCCGATTTCATACACCTTGCTCTACCGGTTTCTACTCCGGAGGCTAAACTCTATTAGTCTCTCAAGGTGACTAGCGAATACCGCCTTATAAGTAATTCAAGGTTACTATTTCTTCTATCCTTATCATTCAGAGGCTTTAGCTTGATGATGTGAACTTTGTAAATTTAAATCCCACTCAGAGGCCCTAGGCTTGGAGGAATATGTATTTATGCGTAGTCTTTTAATGGTTATGTCTTCCACTTAATCTCGCAAAGGAGGTGTCGGCCTCCCTTTTTTATTTATTTGTAACTTTATTCCGAAGAGGTGACTAGGCTATCTTTCGGGGTTACTTAAAAACAGGCTATTTCTACCACGAAACACTTTTACTCGCAGATACTTGAATGAAATTCCTTAATACTTTTCTTCACTGACCACTCGGTTCAGGACACTTTTCAGGCTGCTTGTTAATAAGGGTACAAGTATATTTCCTTACTTCTCAGGGGCAACCCTCTTTTTCACTTGATTGTTGACAGATGATCAATAACTACCACTCATTGGCAAGCACTCATCGATAACATTTGTTAATGAAAACAATATAACAAAACTCACTCAAGCAATCTTGGGTAGTCGTACTGCAGGTAGACAACCTTCGATCCTTCAGTGTTTCACTTTACACTCACAGATTAAAGAAACTTTAAGTTCAATTCGAGAATCAATATCTTCTTTATAAGTCTTCTTCATAAAATTTATTATCACACATACACATAGAATTTTCAGCTATGCTGCTTGACCTTCCTCGTCAAGCTCCCGTCTCATACTGACTATCTTAGGGATAATCATCCTTTATATATCAAAATTTTCACACGTGATTAATGTTTGTATTACCTTATAAGGTAATATATATATTTTTCTAGCTCTCCTTCGTTTTTGTCGCATTGTTCTCATCGACTCTCCTTCGCAGTTTTTTTGCTCTCCTTTAGTTACGTCGCTCTCCGTACCTGATGACATTCATTGCAACTGAACTCCCATGATAATTATTGAGAGAAAATATTAGAAAATTATATAAAACTTCGAAATCGATTTATTAGATCTTTTTGTCTTTGAAACACATGCTATCTCTTCGATGCTCAATATAATACTTTGTGGACCATTTTAAAATTAGCACATTAAAATTAGGTAATTTTTTAGATCGAAAACATCCCGCAAACCCCAAAATATTTAATTGATGTCAATAATTCTAGAACTAACTGTAATAAACAATATTTGAAAATTTGAGGATTTCACAGATTAACGGTTTAGAAAATATCATAGCTGGGAACTAAAAAGTCCCATTTTGAGAAAAAGCCATTTAGAAATAATGTTAAAAAAATAAAACATTAAAAAGTTCTGTACACAACATATCAAATAAAAAGTTTTCATTTATGTGCACAGACACCAGGATCATACAATGCCCCTTCTTTTTCCTTCTTTCCGCTTTTTAGAACCTCGAACCACGAACCACATTACGGCGTGTTTGAACCACGGCTTGGTTTTTGTATACAGAAACTTTTAATTGCTTTCTATTCAGTGCGAAGGACCTTTAACAGTATATCTGCCTGGAATCTATTTAACTTGTTAAAGGTTTAAACAATTGCCTTTCGTCCCATGTTAAAAGTGGACACGGCATCCTAAACACCGAATTCCAATTATTATTATTATTTATTTATTTAGTGTTGACAAATGTACAATTAAGTTAAAAACAATATATAAATAAACTAAAAACTAAACAAAACAAAAAACCATTATGAATCCAACAGTGAATATACAGTATAGCTACTGCATAAATTAATAGTGCAGTGCTAAGTAATGTCAACTTAAAAAATATAAACAAAATAGATACCTTAAATAAATGAATAAATATAGAAATAAACAAATTAAATCTTTGTATAAATATATTATTTTGTTTTTAATATAGTCATTCATTCATATAAATTTTTATTTTAGACAAATCCAACGTTTTGTATATAGTGCTTATATAAACGACAGAGACAGCTTTCTGGGTCCATGTTGTTATTTTGTTTTAAATATATGCACGGTGGTTGTGCATTTTATTTGTAATGGTACTAACTTCCATATCCATATCTTTGGACCTAGAAAGGTGAGTGATTTGGTACCATAGTGAGTAGTTTTTACATTTTCTGTTTTGAATTCAGAATTCCTTATGTGCATGGATTAGTTTGGAATATATTGTTTATAATTTTAATAGCAGGACCGTTTCTTACTTTAAACATTTATGTTGCTAATATTTGTTTTTTGAATGAACTGTTACTGACTTGTCTTTCTCAAATAGTTCATCAAAGGTAGATGTTTTATCTGTATATACTGTTCTTAGAACGCTCTCGTGAATCCTGTTAATTCTATTATTTAAAGTTCTACTATGATTCAACCATATCAAAGGGCAAAATTGAGAATTGATGAATGCTTTCATTATTAGCCTGTGCTTAAGAAGATCCATGTAAGACGAAACCCTAGCAAGAGCAATTAGCTTTTGACTAGTTTTATTGCAAAGATTATTTACATTCTTTTCAAAATTTAGTTTACGCATCATTTGTGAACGTTGTAAACTCGCACCAAGTTGATTCCCTAAATAGGCAATCTCTTCTTCAAAGTGGCTGCCTTTAGAACTTAACTGCACCCTCAGAAAGCTAATTTAAACTGAGTAAACAAGACATATTTTGTCTTCGGTAAACATTCCCAGATCGTTCCATTAACATTCGTTTTGGTTTTGTGGCTTGCCATGAAGGCATTTTCAAGAAGATCTTGACTCAACAATCTTTGGTATATAGGTTTTAAATGACCTATGACAGACAATGGAAGACCAGGCCCTGTCTTGTATGTTGATGTAGAATTGGCAAGTTCTTGTTTAAATCGACACCAACTGTCACTACATCAGGAAAATGGTTATGCCAATTGATTTTGGATGATGAATCTACATGAAATAAAGTTGCATGGATAGTTTTGTCAATCCAACAAGATTATTGGCATTTGACCTAGCTGCTATCTCATAATAATTTTACAGTCAACCAATTATGGAGTTGGTTAGTTTTCCTTTTCCACCCAGTCCCTTTACATTTTTCTTAAATTTCTAAGTCTGGTGCCAACTCGTTTTTGGACATGACCAACACATTCTATCCTGCGTACTACTGTGTCAGGATATATGTTTTTAACAGCTGGGAAGCTTTTACTGTCACCATCTCCATAAAAATCAACGTATTTCAAATTAATTTTTTCAATTGAGAGACCGAATATATTGGAGCTGAACCATGATAATTTAATTTACAGGTATGCAAAGCTTTCCAATTTCCAAAGGCTAATTAATGGGTCACTTTCTTTTAAATGTTGTTTTAAGTTACACGATTTACAATATCGACTCATGGGTTCACAGTCTAATACTTTCCCAGTGTCCATTGAAATTGCAGTAACTACACCATTTATTGCGGAATATCCTCAACGCTACCAGTCAATCAACACTCTAGTATTTACAACTTCAGTTAGTTCTTGTGCAGCATCACACATTGACTTTTGTGCGACAACTTTCACGCTACTTCTTACAACATTGACCAACTTATCATAGTTATTCTGGGTAATTACTTTTGGCATGTTCATAAATGTAGTGAATTTTTCTATTCTTGCATATCCTTGACCACAAGCTCTCATTGTATATACTATACGTCGATTAACATCATAACTTTGACTGGAACCGCATAGACAGGAGGAAAAAAAATCTGTTTTATTTTCACAAGATGGACATAGAATGTACTGGCATGAGGAAAGTCCTGTTTTTTAAAAATGTTTCCAAAAGTTTAAGACCAGACGTCTTGCATATTTAGCAACATAATTAATTATTGTGAACAAAATCTCAACATCGATAATATGGTAAACACAAATTTTATTGTCATTTTCCTTTGGTGTTGCTGCTTGCAAGTTTTGAATTTTTCTGAAAGAAACTGTAGAGTCTCCCGATTGATTATTAATACTAAGATTGTTATTACTAGTTGATTGTTGTAAAGAATTGTTGTCTATTTCTGCAGTTGATGCTGGTGACACACTTTCGTCTGCTGCTGCTCTTTTTGTAAAACGATTACCTTTAAATTTTGGTTTTTTACTTCCCTTGGTTCTTTGCTTACTATGCAAACTTTACCCATAATAAATAAATATGAAGATATTCTAATAAATATTGAATACATGAATTATAAAGGCAACAAGATAAGTAACAAAAAAGATTTCCTTCACTGAATATCTTGATGTGTGTCTAAACTACAAAGGTGAAAGTTTTCCATGTGTGCTGCCAAATGCAGGAACAAAGTAGATATGCCCATAGGGCTTTCCCCTAATCATTATTTGGAAAATAATGTGGTCTTTAAGACCTGGAAAAGTTGTATCTCTGTTGCTAAGTGCGTTGCTAAGGAAAAGGAAAACTACCAGGTGGTATATATAAATCTTCCCTATCTTTATATATATATATATAAGTAAAAACTAATAAGTCAACTAAAATAACCCAACACTATATGTGCATCAACAAAACCTTTGCGACATGCACCAAGTTGTTTACGACACTGCTTAACGTCAAGTGTTGATAACTCAGTTTCAATCTGTATCATTACAAAATCAATTCTGAGTTTTTGAAAGACTTTCAAAATTCCAGTTATTCCATCATTAAAGGTAATAACAGCCAAAGTTACACCTATTTCCAAATTTTCCGTTTGACAAAAACATCCAAATACTTCCATTAATTGATTCATTGTTATTTTGTGTTTGTCCGTGTAGACATTTTTCTAACAGTTTTTCATCGCTCAAATCACAAAATATTGGTTTAATTGTGTCGCGAATAATTACCGGTAGACCACGTTTATCATACTTGTATGTACTCGTATTGTTTACTTTGTCCACCTGAAACTTACACCAACTGTCATTTGTACGTGGGCACATATTGTGTTGAGTGTCCAAATTAGGTGCATCCAAATAATGAAACAAGACTGCTCCAATTGCCTTCTTTAGTTGGTAAACTATTGTTCCATAGCAATCCCAAAGTAATTTTGCAACTTATTTATCATCTTAGTAAGACGATTTTTACTGCCTACCGGCTTTCCAACCGCAAGTTTCGCTTTATTTGTGGCTTTTAATTTCTTAATCTGGTGCCTACTCCTTTTTTGAATATGACCGACACATTCAAGTTTTTTTACTTCTTTACCAGGGGATATGTTGCTAATATTCCAGTATATGATTTTGAATCTCCGTCTCCAATATACTCTGTGTAACAATGTTTTCTATAATTTTCCGAAGACATGAAGCATTCAACAAGACTGGCTGCTTCCATAGACCCTGACGATCCCTCATGGTTTATGTCACATAAATTCATCATATTCATCTGAATCTTGACCACACTCCCAGGACGAACACATCTTACACATCTTTGTAAGAACACAGTAATCAAGACATTTACCGGATTTGCTAGAGATAGCAGTAACCACTCCATTTAATGAAGACTGTTCCCACTTCTGTCATGTACCATTACATGATACAGCTACATCAGCAACACCAAACTCATTGTTATTGTTTAACTCTGGTAATTCGTCTGCTGCATCGATCATCAATTCACACGCTATTGTACTGTATGTTTTGTTTATATTGCCTTACCAAGTGAATATATAATAGATATGATCTTGCAAGTAACTTTCATAAGGCACATCCATCAACAGTTTGTTCTTCATGTTTTTGCAAGACAACAAAGGTAAAAATAAGATAAGATGGTGGATAATAATACCCAGATTCTGTATAATGGATGCTCTAGCAACTGGTGGCAATATTTTAATGGAGTTGATATCAATATACTCATATTAATTGAGCACAGTGGTTAGCGAGTCGGACTTGCAATGTAGAGTTTAAGATTTTGAGTGCTATCGATGGCATAGTGTGGGGGATGAACTCTTTGCAAAATCCATAGGTCATGTGTATATGTTTATGTGCGCCACGTGATGCCTGTAATGATATATGTGAATGTGCTCCTGTGGTGCAGTTTGGTAAATATGTGCATGTTTGTAAAGCTTTGTAGAGCTAAAACGTTAGAAAAAAATAACATAAAAAATATCAACATTCTCAATTTAAATGCAGCTCTATATAAATTTGTCATGCAATAAAATGTCATCACATAGTGCATCACTATCATTAATCA
>JANTOQ010207477.1:0-14022 GCA_027564595.1 Bythotiara depressa | reverse complement strand
TTGGATTTAAATTGTATTTAATTAAATATCATACAGTAAATGTGGTACTAATTAGGGTACTCTGCTACCTTAATGTAAAACGCATATTTAATTATATATATATATATATAAATAAACTACCGAACTTTATGGATTTGACTCCCTTATATTTTCAAAAGACGTCTTAGCGTTGATAAGAGGATACACTAACCTAATACGATCACGCTTCAATCCAGTTTGTGACTACTTGTTAACTTGTCGGAACGGTAAGCAACTTGCGCAAATTTGTGACGTATTTTGTCGAAACGTTTTCCAAGCTATGGGAAAATATATAAATCCAACACGGTACAGGTAAATTATCGAGACAGAAAGTGTAGAAAGATTAAACATGAATGAACAGGAAATGCTTTCCTGTGATCAGAAGCACACTTCAAAAGTTGCAAATGTTCACTATCAAAAGCTCCATTCTAGAATTACCGCTGAAAAAGGTAAAAGAGTACATGGAAAAGTTGAGAGATGTAAAAGAATCCTACAACAGCATTGAAACAATAAATAAACATAAACAATTCAGTTATAAACGATTCCTGCGTGGAATTTTCTTCTTCCAACGATGTTCGGGAATCAAAAGAGCTCGTACGAAATGCTAGAAGAAAGAAGTTACCGTTTAGCTATTTGGAAAATAGGTTACTTTGTGATGGCTTAAAACACCACGGAGCTGGAAGGTGGACTTCGATTCTCACATATAACAGATATAAATTTCAAGCATCTCGAAAACCAAGTACATTAGCTGTTAGAGCCCAGGCAAAAGAATTTACGTAATTGTACTGTGCTTATAGATTTTTATACCGTGTAAAAACTTGTATACTAAGGATCTTCTCTAATAAAAGAGCTATCCCGACCGAGTAGTTTGAAGAATTCTACAGTTTCTACAGTTTCATCAAGCAATATTGAAATATTAACTGTACGTAAAATGTACGTTTCAAGCAAAGAAAATACTGATTTGTCTTATATAGTTAATAGGAGTAGCCACTCAATTAATGCTACATACTTTGGGTAAGAATGTATAAAAACGAAACACACTAGGACTGGCTGAACTGCCTACTATAAATATGACTACGATAATATTATAACGTCTTACACTTTTATCAGGTGCCACGATGTAAGATAAATCTGGCTTGATATCTTCATTTTTGGGGTCATCTATTACTATGACTTCTTCGTATGCTATGTTCACCTCATGCTTTATGATTGGCTTCACATTCTCTTGAAAATACCAACCCATACGAAGTTTGATTGGATATTCTAATGCAGTCTTGTGTCCTTTACTCTGCAGTTCATCTTCACAATCTGCTTGTTTTACTGGCCTCAAGAAAGGGAATTGACTAAATGTCGTCATAAATACGAAACAGTTTTGGTGGAGATTTCCAACCTGCTAGGAAACCATCCCACGTGTGTTATGTTTCTATCCCGTAGGTAGGTGATAGCAAAGATGGGGAAGCAATGGCACAAGACGGAGTATTTACCCGTTTCTTTTTCATTGCAGTTTACAACAGTTCAGGAGGTTATTCAATACATGATAAAATATGCAAAGACGTATATATAAGTTCTTCATATAAGTGTTATGGTTTATGTACTTAAACAAAAAATATATATAATCATATGGCGTTTCCAGATACACAGTTAGATTTAGGCCTATATAACTTGACAATAACGTCTTCACACGAAGTGTAAGATCATAATATAATCGTTTGTGCCATGGATCTGGCATATAGTAATTTTTCTGTTTAGGAGTATTATGTAGACATGATCATTTTGACGTTACGTTCATGTTATTTAACAAGATTCGGCGAACTTCTCTAAAGAATCTACTTTTGTTAAAATCTTGTACAGAAAATTTATATTGGCATAGTAGAGAGGCGAGGACTGGTGCTGTTATCATCGCGGACACGTCTAAACAATCTGTTTTAGACAAGAAAATTTAAAATGAGACTGGAAATTAAATATCACGTGCATATAACTGCATATGTCAAACAAAATTTATTGCAATGCCGAAGTTAGTTTTTAGGAAATTTTGCATACACAAAAGAGCTGACAGTTCTACACTAAGAAAGTAAACATTTAAATTATTAAAATAAATCACTTTTGTTTATACATGCTATAGCGTAAATGCAACACACGGGAAATTGCCAGGAAAACGATATAAAATATGTTACCTAGACTTTGTAATTAAACGACATTGGTGCCTGCTTCTGTTTGAGTAAATCGAAATCAACACAGGAGGCTTGTTTATTCTTCATTGGCTTTTCCAGTAGACGAAGGTTTATTACATAATCGTCTGTATCTTCGCAATAAAGCATTACAATGCACTGTTGCAAATCTGCACCAGAAATTTGACATCAATTTGTTCATCTTGGAGAAAGGAAATACCGATGAACTAATGCTATTTGCTGGCTTATTATATTCCAACTCGTAAGATCGTTCCATAACAAATATTTCATTGACATTTCTGTTTAATTCATTGGTAATTCATACAAGACAGCTCATTGAATCCACTCTGGTGCTTCTGAGCAAACAGAGTCTGTTGAGAAATGAATTATGATATATTTTACCTAAAGTTTGAATAGTATTAACATGTTTGCAATAAGTTATTGGATCTAAAATCTTTATAAGGATTTTTATTATTTGTATCATGTAGTTACGATCAAACACGTTTAACTTAATCTTCTATTTCTCACTTGGATGACGTTACAACTCTTTGTTCCGTATCGTACCTTATTAGATCTAGGACATTGAAGACGCGTTGCCTGCGAAATGTAGAACACGTTGCTCCCCAATGTTCTACTAACTGATTATTGATAATTATTAGAAATAAAGATTTAATTTCTTATCGTCCAACGTCACATTTTTTGGCAGTTGGGACTATATGAAGAGCATGTACTCCTTGCTTTTTCCTGGTATAAATATTTATTTTTCACAAACTAATGTTGCAATTTTTCATTTCTTAACTGTTCAGTCTTTGCGAGGGTGCAAAGCTACGGTTGTTACAGTATACCATTGTTGATCACGCATATGTGCGTATATGTGGGTATATGGTTTATTATAAAAAAGTTACAGTGTATACTGACTTTCTAAACAACAACATTGTTACTTATTTGGACAAACATTTTTGCGAATTTTGTAAACAAAAGTACTACTATAGATTTATATTCGACAAATAGAGTAGAGCAAAACCTTTTAAAAACACGATGCTGCTAAAACCAACCTTATACAATTTGTTATATTTTATGCGGACACTGTTCGTACTTACTTACTTAGCACATTTTCTTATCGGCACAGTATATTTTATACGTCTACTCTAGAAATTTCAGGGTCATACATGTGGCTTCCATGATCATGTAACAACATTTGAAGTATTTGAATAAACTTGAGGATCTTGTGCGCTTCCTGTAAGAATGTAGAAAAATACAAGGACATTCATTTATAAGACTAATAATGGATTTAAACCGTCCTATTTCTGTTTCGAGATTATACTTTTCAGAGTCCCAGTAAAAAAGAATTAAATCGTTGAATATGTAGGTTCATAGTCGTGAGTCTTTTCTCTTGAATGTATAAGCATACCTCCTGGATATATTAATTTTCCTATTTGAAATCTTTAAAATTTTAAAATTCTATGAGAAGCTCATCAGCTTTATTTTATATTATATTTGCAATAAATAACACCCTAGAACAAGCAAAATTACCAATACGTTGATTCCTTTCCGGGGGACTCTATGAATTAAAGGGTTAAAATAAAGTTATTGAACCTTTAGCTCTGGAACCCACGGAAAATAGCTCAAATAGTTCTTCATTTTCTTCCTTTTTGCCTTTTTCTAGAGAGTGAATTATTGGAAATTAACCAGTTAATTATTTACAGTAGTTTGAAAGTAAAGTCTTACATGAAAACGATGCTTGAGATGAATGACTTTTAACATTCAACATATGTATATTTTTCCACGAAGAATTCAAATCTCCATGAAATTCTTAGAAAGGAATAAACCTTTTCCCAATCTCATGAAAATTTGTAAATTAAAAGAAAAGAAGATATATTTGTCCATTCTCTATATATGTACCAAATTCAGATTCCTGGTCACAAATGTGCCTATGCTGAAGATTTCAATGCCACACACCAAACAGAATGGTTGTTTATGCCACACTGCGTCAACGGTGAAAACCTTCTTAATTTTGCACGTGTCATAAATATTAGAACGGTAACAGAAAAGTTATTAAATATTATTTATTAAATTAAATATATATGTAGAAATTATGTGCAAACCCGACCTTGCTGGTAAAATTTCAAAACCATTATTCAGATTCCTTACTTATTTCTTCTAAACCTCATTCAATGGAAATAAATTGAAGCAGTTCTTGGAGAATAACCTTATTAAATGAACATCTTCGCAATGTTAATTCTATATATTTAATACACTGCTACTTTTGCTTTCAATCATAACATGCAGGTGTTTCTGTGTGCCACGTGCGATCACATTAACTCTATCTGGCCTAGGGGTAAATTTAGCCCCACAAATTTATCTTTAACCATTGAGTGTCTTTGGTTGAAATTTTCCGACTAATGCTTTGTATTACTTAGGAATATGTCCCGAGAAAGGTTTTTTGAAAAACCACTGAGACGGGCGTATAGTGGCCACTTTCTCAGACAGGATTAAAATAATTTTAAATGTTCTTTTTTCGAATTTTTATAAGTTAAAATTGTTTAAGATGTTTCGGAGAGGTAATTACAGTCAGTTATACAAAAATATCATTTGTAGAATTTAGAAAGAAATAATTACAGTAATTTAAATTTCAACTTAAATCGAACCCGTTGACTCTAAGGCGAGAGCGTTAACGATTACACTAAGGATCCACAACACTAATCAGGAAACCATGTCTTCCTTCTGCAGATTTAGGCTATTCAATTTGATACCACCACCAAGTTTGAAAGGTATTTAAAAAACCGCGTGCAAAATTTCAACAAAATAAAAACGTATACCTGATGATCATACAGAAAATCACGTCTATGCTACCTCCTGGAATGTGGTAGTAAACGGACTGGAACGCAGGAACTTTTACGGTAGTGGAAATCTACCTCCAGAGGGTGCGAATATAAAATGGAATAAGCTGTATTAAGTAAAAACGAAGAAATACAAATCAAATTTGTGAAATAATATTACTCTATGAAAAGATACAAACTGTGAAATATATACTCTTTAGCAACCTCGTCCCCAGGTGTTAGCGGTAAAATGGCCCTGGGTAGGAGGTTTCCTCACAGATCATGTATATGAATATACAATGCAGATCTGTTCTGTTGAAAAATATGTAAACATAGTGCAAGACATTTCATTCGAATTTAAATGATTCGAAATAATTTGAGTGATTTAAAAAAATTATTTGCATCAGTAACAAACTATTAATAAACTAAATAAAGCAAAGCTAATACAATAAAAAAAAAGTGGATTAAAAATTAATTCGAACAGCAACCGAATTCCCGTTTGAAAATTTTGACAAATTTGTAGTATGTATTGGACGAGACGCTCCTGGTTGATTTGTTTGGACTCCCTGTGAGGGAATGTTTTTGTTCTTGTTAGGAGCGGAGATGGATTATTAAGTGATCACGTGATGAATTTTGATTGAATCCGCTCCCAAATATTGTGTAGTATTTATATTTGATATTGGTCTGTTCATTGTATTAACTGTACAGTCCAGTGTACGTATAGATTTTCAAAAAGAGCAAATTACTCCTGGAAATTTTACATGAAATAATTTTGACATCTGGAATTTATTTTACTTTCTGTACAATGCAAGAGGTGTTTTCAAAGAGTCTTCTGGTAAAAGGTTATATTATATCCACTGGAACGTTGGAATTTATGTTAAAAAACGATTAAACCGTTTCATTTTACCTTTTCAGACTATTGATTTAAGAAGTGTAAATCTTAGGTACTTTGATATTGAAGTAGCCGTGATCCAATAGCATGGTTACAAATGTGGCGTACCTCGCTTGCCTCAAAATGAGACAAATTGTGACTTTGATACGTCGTGAAATGGAAAAATCAATAAGTAAAAACAATTTACTTTGTTTTCAATGAAATACCATGACATGTCTGATTCTACCGCCATTCTTGTTTTATGGACGCTCTAATGAATAGAGAAGAAATATGAAAGGGACCTAAAACTACAAAAACCTGAAATATTTTGAGTAGGATTGAAGGAATTGCATGTGTATTAGCGTATTTTGACGTAAATTATCTGCCTATATATCTAGATTGTAGATAGATAAATGCATATGGACAAGGACAAGGGGCCAGATTAACCAAATCGTCTTCACCACAAGTTATGGTTGAAAACAACTGATGAGTTGCACTTTTTATGTTTACTTTTTCAATTTACCAACGACTTAAGAGGTGCGGATCTTTAGTTACTTCGCAAATTAAGTTGCTGTGCTTGTACACCACAGTTGGCCAGGATGGGGACTTCCTAGTTCCTAATTGGTCCACTTTTATCCTTTATTGCGTCATAAAATAATGAAAACTGTGAAATATGTACAATTTGCGACGTTTTTCTTTTGAAAATATTGGTATTTTCGTTCCTACCAAGTTTCCACATAAGGATACTGTATACGCTCGTTCTCCAAATCTTTTAAAAAAAGTTTTTTTTACCATTCGAAAGTTTATTGATATATAACATTTATTTGAAATAAGAAACACAAATTTTTAATTTGGAAATTGGAAAACGGGGGATAACTTATTTTTCTGTCATGTTCCGATCTAATTGTATTGTTTTATATAACAAAACGCTTTATAAACAATATTAAAAATTACAAAATAGCGCATGCCGATCAAATTTCTTTTAAATTATACTATATGCTTTTTCGTCATCACATTTATGAAATATTCTTCCAACTGGTTTAACAATTGATTAAGGCGTAACATTATCATTTCGCATAACAAAAGCATTAAAAATTTAAAATGAACCTACCGGTGTTTTTGTAAATTGCGTGTAAATAATTTTTGTTTTGGTTAATCTACGAACGCAACATAAAACCTATGTTTTCTCGGAACAAGAAATGTCAGCAAAAACACTGTCTTTCAAGAGCTCCAAGTTCCAGCGATTTTAGCGTAACATAACGAAATTACTCTCATTCCATACAGTAAAGCCTAGGCTACAAAAGGATGTCTCATTTTTTGTAGTAATATCGTATTTCGATTTTTATCGATAGATAAAAATTTTCCGAGAAAAAAATTATGTAGAAATGAATATTTTTCGATTATTTTTGTCATTATTCTTTAATGAATTATTATTTAAAAAAACGGAGACACCCTTTATGTAAATTAAAGAAAGACGCTTCGACCCATGCGTTTTTTTATGAAAAAATGGGGATTTGGAGCTCAAAGTTAATAAGTTTTTTCTTCATTCAAAAATTATTCCAGGAAAAATGAGTTACACCATTAGGTAGAGGAATAATACAAGATGCAGAAAATATATACTTTTATACGAAAATTATTTGAAGAAAAGGAGATATCTTCATAATACTGAACATGTGTAGCGAGTGTATACAGTATCCTTAACAACTGTGACCGTTCTTCATTTTTGCACATATGAGGAAAAGTGGCAAAACATGAATAGGGTGTGAAACCCGATAAATCCCAAATTTTTTGTTCAAGAGTGTAGATATTTTTACAATAATCAAACCCGCATAGAAAACTGAAATAACAAAATAATGAGGGCGGCAGAATATTCAAATGTAATGCTTCTGAAACAATTCGCTACGCAATAGTTCAATTCGGTTGAAACATCTTGAAAACTATCATAACCAATAGTTAACTACGGTTAAAACATCTTGAAAACCAAGATAACCAACGGGAACACGAAGGAAGAACATCCTATAAAATAACACGAATGTATAATGTGTTTTCAGCAAATCAAAATATTTAAGTGCATCAATGACGTACAATGAGTAGTCACACCCCCTGCTTATAAGAAACATCTTATTTGGAATCCTTTATAACTTTATGTAGAACCGGGGGAAATTGCAGGCTTTTTCCAACATTGTTTTCCCTTATATATTCAATAATTAACCTCTAGATCAAAGAAAAATATCAACGAAATAAGTATTGCTTAATTTTCTGGAACAACAGGCATTGAAGAGTTTCCATACGACATACAACACATATGTACATACATCACGAAAGTGTAATAGGGGAGATTCATACATCGTTTTTTCTCACGATTAGTGTCAATGTGGCGTTAAGATATTTACCCACCACCATGTCTTAACGGCACAAATAAAATATCATCAAAAATCAATATATTTCTAAACTGTACTTAGATTTCCCCATTAACAAAGGCTTGGTTTTAATTAGAATTCAAGTTTAAAAGAATGAAATAAACTTTTTAACGAAATGAGATTGATATTGTGCTGTTGAAATATTGTTGTTTTAATGGAAATCTTAATTTCTTAGTTGCACGTTCTTAGAAAAACTTCACTTATGACCTACCTTCTCAAGCATTTACCCTCCCACCTAGAAGCGTCACATTGAGCCTAAGCGTGGGAATAATCGATATGTGAGTCTCCCCTATTACACTTTCGTGTTGTATGTCCGTACGATCGCTACAAAACAAACTGCATATACTAGTAACTGTTGTAGTGAACTATATGCATAATTATTATTTCTTACTTAATATGCAACAGTTCTTTATTTTATATTATTTTACCTATGGCCTACTTTATTATTTACTAAACTCCGGAATATTCAGTAACTTCTCTTACTTTAATCAATCAGGCTCATGAAACTCAGAATAATGCATATGGATTGCAATTCTTTATGCTTTTTTATTTTTAATAGTTTAAGAGAAAAATGCCACTGGAGAAATATATTGTATATTATTATCACCACTATTGGTACGGATACGATACAAATCTATAGCATATTTTACAGTATTCCAAACATTAACATTTCTATGAGAGTTTGACCATAAAATTAGTTGGTAGATAAAACGTTTTCGACCACAAAAATTATTTAATAATATCAACACCAACAAAACATAAATATTACTACCCAATGAGTACATCATCGTCACACGACATTTACCTCATAAATTTGATTCTTCAACCTTGTCAAAACGTTGTTTGACCATGATGTGCCCACTGAGAAACAGCAAGAACAACGCCACATTTAACAACAAGAACGTTACCACATTTAACAGTGAGAACATAGCTTCTTTACTCACCTTTTATGTTCCGTCCTGAACCTAGAATTAACAACAAAGTGAAGCAAATGTAACAATATAACATCTACTCATTTAGATTTCAGGAAACGACAAGACTCATGTTATAACAACAAAACATTTTTCTGTAACATATGACATTAAAAATATAACAGCAACAATAACAAAAACGTGCTTTACTCATCGAACTCTTCTTCTACACACACACCTCGACTTTGAATGGTCCACAACAAAGCATTTAATTGTGATGATTTATTACAATATGTTGCAACCATATTTTTCCACAGAGCATTTCCTATACAAAATATATTTCATAATTTCCTTCAAATTTTGGTTTTCATTAATGATGAGACCATATATCATATTTTTTAAATTAGCGCAAAATGTCGATCACAATGACATAGGTTAGAAAGAAGAAAACGAGGGGTATTTTTTTCTGTTACCACCTGTAGTTGTCAGGGCAACGTTACCTATATTAACAAAACTAAACAACCTTCCCAGTTTTAATAGTGTTGATGTCTAGATATAAGTCCTGCCTACTTGAAACTTTGTATTAGGGGTATAAGCAGCTTTTGCCAACTTCATTTCCACTTTTACCTCGAATACATACGAACCCTAGAAAAATAAAAACTGACAAGAAATGGGAAATGACATGATTTATTTCTGCAGCACAAGACACTAATGTGTTAAAATACCTTTCGTGTTGGATGATACTGGGTCAGAAATCCAATCAATGCCTGTAGTACCACCTCGGGTTTTAGTATGTTGGGTTGGACGACCTTGACCTATAAAAAGTTATAAGTTATAATAAGTATAGTAGATAGCAAGACAAGCTCACAATGCACGTGTTCTAGTTCAAATGATGTCACTGAATCAGGGCGGAATACAGGTCATGTTAGTAATGTAATACGCCAATGCGCTTCTGTGGTGTCTGTGTTAAATAGTTAAAACTAAAAAATAATTTGTGCATGTATAGTTGTAACGTTCTTATGTGAGAAGAAATACATTTAGTTTTGTACCGCAAAATATTTATTGCGAGCTTGTGGAGTAGATGTGAATCGGTTACTGATTAAATAATCCTTAGTTTTTCTCCCATGTTTTCAACTATGCGAACTTAACCATGCACACAACACTTGACGACACCCCATGACACCATTTGCATTTTTAATGGAAACCTACCAAGGGGATATGTTCCAACAGCAACAGCAAAAGTATAATTCTTGTCGGTCATAATGTACATCACCTCGTTGTTTATATCAATTTTACGGCTGAAGCTAACAAGTAGAGAAGGAATAAAATAAGACGAAGACAGTCGGAGGCGACACTTCCATTACTAACAAACGTTTCAATAAAAATCATGCAATTGTTTGACATAGATGGATGCTTCTTGGAATGTCATTCTTCTAAACTACAAGTGAGTGAGTGAAAGTGTATTTTTAAACAAACAAAACTCAACAATAACATTATAACAATAACAATAACATTACAAGATAAACTATAATAAGTGTGATGTATATTAGTTGAGGAGTACAAGAAGAACCCTAGGGGTTGTCGACTACTTCGCCAATATCTTGAATGTATAGGTATCGCTGCAAAATATATATTTCCTAGAGAAATGATGGATTTGGTCCTCCTGGCAAAATGAGCTATTCTTATGACCACGATTCCTTATCTTGGCTGTTCTACTGACTGACTGATTGGCTAGGAGTGGTTTGACATTTAGCATAATTAGTAGTTTAAAAAGGGAACAAAAACAACAGCTAGTGTCATTTTAATAGAAACATAATGTTATGAAATTTTGTTAAACAATCTACACCTATCGCAGAAACTTTACATACATATGGATTTACATACGTTAACGAAACAACAAACTCACTTGCAAATAATGAGAGCTACATTATTGTTTGTTGTACTCGATTTGGTAGTAGTATCCTCTACACCAGCAACCTAAAACAAATATGAATGTATGAAATAACGCTTTGGTAGGTTGAACGTTCACTAAATAAAAAAACATGTAACCGTTTGATTGTACTTAAGGAATTCTACCACAAAACGTTAAATTGACCGCCAGAATATTCCAGACTGTGTTGAAAAACCAGGAGTAGGAGACACTCAACCCCCTATTGTTATCTTGATAGATGCCTATACTAAACCTGACTCATAACAGGATGTAGACCTTAAATACTTTGACCAATAGTGCCTACAACAATTATAAGCCTGTAATCAAATCTATGATATTTAATCCTCAAATCATTGGTCATTTATTTGTCTAATTGTTTTTTTCTGGGCGTAAACTATTAGAAATATAATGTAAAATAAATTTTATAAAAGCTTATAATACCCCTGGTTCCTCATAACCTTATTAAGGTTACTATTGCGAATTCTAATATAACCAGGAGGTATGCCAATGCGCTGGAGGGTTAAAAGTGTCCATTATAGTACTATCAGATCAAGTGAACATTTTTGGATACCATCAAAGGTAGATGTTGCACAATGTCACTGACACCTTTTATGGGACTCGAATCCGCACTAGCAAGACAGAGCTTTATTTCTAAACTTTAAACTCTGAGAACTTTACAGAAACACACGAATATTTATTGCACGGACAAATAAATCCACTAAATATGTTAGACAAAAATTAGGTCTAGTCAACCACGTTCCGAGAACCGTCCGCTGGAAGTAGTAAAATGTCTAGGGAACGAGGTTAATGTCTACCTAGAATTGTAAAATTATTTCATTTTTTAATTATTCTTGTCTTAGTAACTATATATATTACTCTATGAAACATAAATTAGCACTATATGTTTGGCATGGATAAGTGATATAAGTGTTTATCTATTGGCGACTTGCCATGTCAATTTCTGGTTTCGAGTCGGTTAACGTACTTTACTTGTATATCCTTCCAATCAGGGTAAATCTCCTCCGACTTCTCGTACATTACCGAACGATCTAATTCACTTACCGGTAAATCTACCCAGGTAGGTCTTACATGTCCAGTAGCATGTAGGAAAGCAAGTTTTGGAGCTGGTGTTTTCTTCGCACAGTATGCGCCTTTTAAACCGCTCTAAATAAAAAGTTTCTGGTGATATTAGTAAGCCTTTACGGAAAATTTACCAATTTATTTTATTCCGATCAGCCTTTTTGCCAACTTCGTCGCAGGACAAAGACAAAGTTGTCTTTTAACACAACACAGCTTACAGCTTACAGCTTTTAACACAACACAGCTTACAGCTTACAGCTTTTAGCTATTCCGTCCCTGTTTCCTGATAATAAAAGTACAGCTATATATAGTCACAGCCCTCTAATTTTTAGATTATTTTTGGTGTTTCATTTTCTTGAGAATACGTTTTTCTTGAAAATCGTGTACCGTGTTTCCTCTAATTAACGCCCCCGGCGCTTATTTAATTTTCGAGCCCCAGCACCCGGCGATTATTAGAGGGAGGTGCTTAAAAGAGGGAGGCGCTTATAAAATTTTCTACAGTCAAATTTTTTTAATAAAGTTTTTCTATAAAACAACTTCTCGATCGAAATTTTCATTCAAACTATTTCCTAAAGTGGAACATGTTGATTGCTTTCACGCCTGATTGTGCGACGATAGAGGGGGCTCTCGTATTTTGAACTTACCTACGGACCCGAAGATGTAACCCAAAGAAAGTTTCCTATGTTTAAAAAATAAATGTTACCATAAAAGTAGAGAGAATGCTGTATTTTTTTGACCCAATACACAATCATGTTTCGTGCATGATCTATTACTGTTATTTCTAATAAGCGCCGCATTTGTAGGTGCGGCGCTTATTAGAAGGGGGCGCTTAATAGAGGGCGGCGCTTATAAAATATTGTTGGCTTCAGGGGGCGCTTAATATAGGGCGGCGCTTATTTGAGGCCCGGCGCTAATTAGAGGAAATACGGTACACGTTTTTTTAACAGGAACCACATTTGTAAAAACACGAAGCATGAAAATTCGAAGCTATTTATTAAAAATATATATATATATTGTTATTTCGAAAAAAATTTCGTGTGTAACATTGCAAATAAATATATAAATGTCTCATTAATTATGTGCCAAAATGAACGCCACAATTTTTTTAGAATAAGTTTGTAAATAAAAAAAAGTTTGATTTGAAAACTTATTCTGAAAGAATTGTGGTTGGTCTCCTATTCAATTAATGGTCCATTGATTTATGCTGTTTTATGTGTAAAATAACATGTAAGTTATTATTAAAGTTATGCAGAACTGCGAGAGGCACCCAGTCAATCATGTTCTCCTCCTAGGTGCCAAAAAGCTTACACTAGTTCCGTGTCTAGCCTAGACTTTTAAAAAAGAAATCCGCAACCAACAACAAAACCATAACGTAGATGTGTTCATATGAAGAAACTTTCAGAGGTCCTCTTTGTCAGTCAGTCTAAGTTCATTGAGTATGCAGTTGTAAACTTTTTCATGTTCATTCAGCAGCCAATCTTTTTATCCAAGTACGCTTTTTCCTTCTTTTCTTCTTTTCACTCTGTAAGAGCGAGTTTGTTATTGTCACTGATATCCATGTTTTAAGCACACACGTGTCGTGTTGTAACTTTTTCTCTCCTTTTAACTTAGAAATGGAATTTAAACAACGTGCGTGTATCAGTAAAAAAATATTTCCGAAATGTTGCAAACATTATGCAGAAGGATTATTTCGATATTATTCTAAATAAATAGCTTCGTGAAACACGGCCTTTAAGGTAGCAGAGTACCCTAATTAGTACCACATTTACTGTATGATATTTAATTAAATACAATTTAAATCCAAA
>JANTOQ010207366.1:0-14027 GCA_027564595.1 Bythotiara depressa | reverse complement strand
GTTAACAGAGGGAGCCGCAGGTAAAAAGAAGTATATTTACAGTTATACTTGTTGTTTATTTCATATTTCTTTTTCCAGGAGATTAATTAGAATTGTAAATGTTTTCAATGAGAAGTTCAACATATGCATTTAAAGGGTTAAGGATTCTGAAAAATGAAAATGAAAATAAAGTTGGTAAAATCTGATAAGACCCCCTGGTTTTTCATAAAATTATGAAGGTTGCTAATAGGAAGTTGAGAATAGACAGGAAGTATAGCCAGGCGTTATAGGGGGTTAAGATGCAACAAGTTTCAACACCTTCATTTTATTTTTATCCTAAGTAATTGTTTTACAGTGGTCTCTGTCGTTTTACAATATACACGTTTTTTTTATAAGCAACAAGTTTATAAGCAACTGATGCTCTGATTTTACAAAAAATAAGCAATTGTTAAGCGACTGCTAAGGCTGAGATTAGGAATAGACCGTTTCTGGGAGAACGTTACTAATACAGGGAAGGGACATAATATAACAATTTTATCGTTTTGTCACAGATCTTTTATCTCTATTAAGCATCAAACAAGTCAAAGATGTTCCTTCTTCTTCCTCCGTGTCTACCACTTGAAGGAAAAAGCGGAGGAAGAACCTACATTAAGTACTTCCATAAAATATTTAAATTATTTGTTACGCAGGCGATAAACAACAAATCAGGCTGGAATAAGGGAAAAGTTAAGCAACACTGAGGCTGAAACTCAAAAATCGGTTGCTTATATAAAAAAAAACGTGTATTACACAAAACTATTTTTCAGAAAATGTAGCAATTTCAAGAAAGTGCGAATAAAATGTGGAAAAAAAATGACGGCAGAATTATTATTCGTGAAGCATGTTTTTTAGGATTTTATGCTGGTCAATGGAAGGAAGGCTGTCGCCATGGCTTCGGAATACGTCTCGAAACCGACGTAAACAAGGTACTAGATGGTTCAGCATCAATTCGGCAAATATTAAGTTCTTCTTCGTCAAATACTAATTATCAAGTTTCAAGGCCGGCCACTATTTCTGGAGTTGAAGATTTGCTTAATAATAAAAGGGAGGATAATACTTGCCACGGGCAACTACGCCGGTCTATATCAGCAGAACTACACCGGTCTATATCATCACCGTGCGACTTAGAAAAAGGTAACGATGCTAACAAGAACGAAAATGTAGTAACCCAAGAAAAAGATTCTAACTCAAGGTGAGTTCGAAATTACATGCCACGTGGAATCGTGACCTGTGACACATGATATCATATCATGGACCTGAATGATTTAAACGTTGGGCTACGTTGCAAGAGATACTTCTCTCAACATCAGCCAATGAGATTGGTGGAAAATCTCGTTTATATGCGAATAAAGGAGGTTAGAAATTTAATTAATTCACACCTCCACGGGGAAATGTTTCTCCGGAAACGTAACTCAACATTTTAAAATCATTTAAGTCCATACCATAAATTTCATTATGAGTTCCAATACAGAAATTAGGAAAAATGGATTTAAAGAAAAAATTTGAGTAAATCCGCAAGAACTGTATATATATACACCCTGAAAGGTTCATCAATACAATTTTCAACAAATCTTTGCAGATGCTTAAAAATATAATCATATTTTCGCGAAATCGAGGCGGGACTTGACAAGTTTTAAACGAAATAGACTCTGATATGTTTTTGCACTTGCCAAAATAGTACTTTTGTTACACGTGAGCTTCTAGAAAAGTTCAGCATATGGTCATAGCTTGATACAAAAAATTCCAATCTGCACTGTCTAATAGAATGAAATCCGCGAGATTTTATTGGTTGAAAAAAATAATTATTCGCTCGGTATAATTACATTGTTATAACTGCGTTCTGCGTTTTATGCAAGTCAGGATATTTTTAAAATCATTTTTGAAATTAATAACTGCCATCTTATGTTCGCATAAAGCATTCATTGAAGATGGAAGATAGTAACCCTTCAATGCATAAGCATACACCCTGGTTATATTAAACTTCCCATTGGAAACGTTTATAATTTTATGAGGAACCAGGGGGTCTTATCAGCTTTTACCCAATATATTTTACATTATAGTTCCAATAATTAACCCCCTGGAAAAAGCAAAATAGCAAAGAAATGACCAATGATTTGATTCCTTTCCGGGGACACTATACATTAGAGCGTTAAAAATAAAATTCTGCTTTATAAACAGACAGTTGACTCTTCAAATCAATCGGACTTCACGGTCGAACGTTAGATTTAATCTCAGATAAGACATTCACAGCCTCGTTTTCAGGCAAAAACCTATATTTTACATGGTCCAAATAATCTAGATAATTGAAACCCATTTTCATTGAAAGTGAAGAGTAAAAGAATTTCAATTTTCTGTGTGACGTCATTTATAAAAAGAATTAGAACAGAAATGTTTTTGTTTAAGTGTGAAACAACCTTTACCTTGCGTGACTGCCTCATCACAGTCACGTTTGACTATGCAATTGGGAAGTATTTGTCAATCACTTGTGGTCTGTTGAACCATAATCTTGGCATAATTATATTTATTTTTTAGTCTACTGTCCCATTTAATTTTAATTTTAATTTTCGATAATGTGTAATTAATGTGTAAAGCCTTGGTTACACGAGACCCGAATATGAACTTATTTGAGATATCTACTGCACACGTGCGGTTGTTCATTTAGCGCAAAATAGTTATTATTCGCATTTGCAGTAGAAATCATTAATCGATTTACATCCATATTGGCTATCGAGTAAACAGGGCCTTAAGAGGAAGAAATACGTGGAGCTTCTTAACGTGTGTCGTATAGTAACATTTTTAATCCTTTAAGTGCAAAATCATACCTCCTAGTTATATGAACATCCCATTGGAAACCTTTATAATTTTATGAGGAAACAGGGGGTCTTATCAGCTCTTACCAAATTTATTTTACATTATATTTCCAATTATTAACCCCTGGAAAAAGCAAACTACAAAAGAAATGACCGATGGTTTGATTTCTTTCCGGGGCACTATTCAGTGAAGTTTTAAAGGATCGTGTCACATGAACATTGTAAACAAAACTCGAAAGCTTTCATTTTTGCAGTAAGGCATTATTGCTTTGTGTATATATCATTCTACAACTGAATGATAGTACATGCTCAGGTAACTCCATACTTGACTGCGTTAAGACGTCATGACACGAAAAATGGTAGCTGCGTCTCGAGCATTGTCATCTCTTTTGATTGCATTGTGACGTCCCAGATATAGCTAGTAGTAACTATCTGTTTAAATTATAGAACGTGCAACAGCACTGTCTTCAAGCGGATGAAGAATTTGCGTAAACCAGACGTGGAGCAAATGAAAGCGGAAAGCAGAAGTTGTTCTTCTTATAGAGGGAACTGGGAACGGGACATGAGACACGGGTTCGGAGTTTGCTGTTACGAAGATAATTCACGATATATCGGCGAGTGGAAGGAGAATAAACGACATGGCTACGGGCTGTTGATTGATAAAGATGGTAAGAAATGCGGCGGCAAGTGGTATAATGACACGTTACTTTTAATGACACGTCGAAAGAACTTAAAGTTACCAATGATAAAGAAGAAAATGAACCGTACTATGTTAGCTGCGATTGATGCGGCAGAAAGGGGCTCTAACAAAGCACGACTAGCGATTATGAGAGGTTTGGCAGCCAAAAAGATTGGTGACATTGCACAAACTGTCTCCGAGCAGGCTGAAAATAGTGCAGAAAAGGCCAGAGAGTTCCGGCAGAAATTTACTCTGCATCCTTGTCTTGAAGGTAAATTTTATTTCTCTTTTTTCAGCTTTTTAAAATTTGAGCTCTGATAATTTCCTGGAGTTGAGTTAAATTCCGAGGAAATGACGAAGATTTGTACCCGTAGATTATACTTATTCAATACAACAAATATTATCCCTTTAATGCATAGTGTCCCCGGAAAGGAAACAAATCACTGGTCATATATTTGCTATTTTGCATTTTCCAGGGGGTTAATTATTGGAAATATAATATAAAATAAATTTGGTAAAAGCTGAAAACCCCCTAATTCCTAATAAAATTATAAAGGCATCCAATGGTAAGTTTAACATAACCAGGAGGTATGCTTATGCATTAAAGGGTTAAACGAGCCATAGTTATTAACCGTTAGACGCCAAAAGATGTGTATGTATACATCTTTATGGACAGTTCCATTACAGTGCTTAATATCTCTGAAACGGGAGAGGTTCAGGAAATGGGTCTGTCGTAATCTACATCGAATTCTGCGTCGGATTGTGTTATTTTGATGCCGTTAAAGTGCAACGAATCGCTGCTGTTCAGCGAGCCGTTGCCGCGAAACTGGTGAAACATTTCCACTTTTTGAAAAAATACTTCGGTGTCTAAACCTCCTGCTTATATTAACTTTCCCATTGGAAACAGTTATAATTTATGAGGAACCAGGAGGTCCCCATCAGTTTTTACCAAATTTATTTTACATTATATTTACAATAAATAACCCCCTGAAAACCATTGATTTCATTACTTTCCAGGTACACATTCCAGGGACACTGTGCATTGAAAAGGGTTAAACCTGGTTTCTATTGCCTTTGCAAAGTAGCTCGTCCGACTTTGGTTCTTTGAAAAACTCAATCAAAAGAGTAGAAAGTCTACAATCAAACAATGAAATCGTTACGATTGCGCATGCGCAGGAGAAGGAGAATTGGTTCAGTAATGATGTGTTTATATACCTTATGTTTATTGCACACTTATTATATTTAATAATTATATATATATTATATATAATAACATATTATATTTAATAGCATTATGAAGAACCAGAGTGTCGTTTAACCAACTTTTACCAACTTTCCCCCTTATATTTCAAATAACTAGCCCCCTAGAAAAAGAAACATGGCGTAGAAACAAGTATTGATTTGATACATTTCCGGGGCATCAGCATTAATTAAGATCACAAGGGAGGCTGATTAATGTCTTTGTTAACGAATTTTGTTTTGTTTTTAAAGTAGACCACTCTTTGTAAAATTAGACACCTCTTGAATGTAGGTCTTACCGAAACTTTCATATTTCAAGTTTTTCATGTGCTTCTTGCTATGGCTACAGTATTTATTTATTTATATGCCTAAATATGATATTGCTATTGTTATTTCTTTCTAGCTACTCTCGCACATTTTTCGCGCCATAACAGTGTGTCAAACCTATCCGATTCTGGCACGTCGTTACCTGGAACATTAGGGAGATATACACCCAGACATTCGCCAAAAGGTTCACCGAAAACGCAGCAGACGACAGTTCCGATTGTGAGGAAGAAATCTTCCAGCTTATTATCGTCGTTAAGATCCAATTCAGAAAGTGCCATTGACATAAATGTAATGCGATCGTTGGATAAACATCCGGCGGCACACGAGAAAGCGTGTTTTGAGGCTATGAGTACGACATTAAGCGGTGCGATTAGTCCGTATATTTCGCAAATGATCTTGATGCAGCATAACGACTCACACACGAGAAGGACGAAAGCATTCATGCAGAAAGGAGAAATATCACGACAGATCTCAACTGGTGACACCGATAACATTTTTGCCTCAGCATATTTACCTGTAGTTCTCAATTGTAGAGATAAAAACAACGACGAAACGGATGGAACCCGAAGAAAGACCTCAGCGGACTCTTGTGACTCTTTACAGTCAAAGTATTCAGTTACAAAAGTACCCAAATGTTTTTTACATCCGAATGACTTTACCGGCCGAAGGCGGAAATTTGCAGTTGGTAGCTTGAGCACGGATTCTTCCGGATCGTCTATTACCAGTGAAGATGCAAGGATGGTACAAATGAAAGGAAAGCTACTAACCGGTGACGATATAAGTTATGATTATGTAGCAGTAAACACAAACATGGATGGATCCGAAATACTTGTTTTACATACAGACCACCCAAGGCCGAAATATGTTTACGACCGGACCATTTCGGAAAAGAACGTAATTATCTCTTCCACTGGTTTGTATCGAACTTTGGTCGGCGAGGTTCCAAACTTTTTATATCCGGTCAAACCGACAGGTATTCCGTCCCTTGATAAAAGAGATTCTGTGGATAGTGGAAACGCCAATGAAGAGACCGCGATAAGTGTATCTGCGAAGGAGGACGAAGTCAATCTTAAAGAAAACGTTAAAAGGACACAATCAGCGCCTACACATTTGAATTTACTTACCGACCTACCGAAAGCAAGTTTAAAGAAACTAACAACTGAAGGCAACAAACCGGTTAAAAATCAACTCAAAAATATCTCATTCTCGTTTAGTCCGAGTTTTGAAGAGAATAACAGTACGAGATGTTTCCCTGCAAGCGATGAAGTAGATGGAGAGGTGTATAAACTTGACAGCGGTATTGGAGAAAGTCAACCGAGCTCAGATATAGCTGGTCAAAAACAAAATATTGATAGGACACGAAACGGTGTGAACATCGTACCTAGGTCTAGCTTTAAACAGGTCAGCATTAACCAGAACAATGATCCCATAGTCCGTACGAAGGAGAGTGCCTCACAGACCACATTAGGTCAGATCGAACCAGAAGCGATGCAAGACCAGCTTGATCTAGATAACACATTAAAATCAGCAGACAATTCTAGTAAACAAAAACCGAGACTAAAAATTGGTGGCTGGTTGAGGACTATCTGGGGTAGTCGAAACAATAGCAGTTCTATAAGATCGCTGTCAACAGATTCCGGATACAAACAAAGTATGAGCATAGATGACAACACTCAAATATTAAGTCCGTCACTAATAAATTTCACCCATTCATCTATCGATACGATAAAAGAAAGAAATCCCGGTGATCAAGCCGAAAATGATCCATCGCATCCACCAGACGGTGGGAGCATGGGCGTGACAGTCGTTACAATCGAGAACGATAAGTTTCGAAAATTGCATTCGATTCAAAGTGACACGAAAGAGAGCAATCGAGAATCTGGTCGGTCTTTGTCGATCGATTCAGCTTTTACTAATATAACCGAACGTTTTGATCCAAACAAAACATTAGAGTCCAATCTTAATGTGATTCCAACTAAGGTACAGCTACCTACTTTCTACCCTTTGTCCACACCTAAATTGGAGAAAAGAGTGATAAGCCTCTCTCGTTCTATATCCGAGATTTGTGACGAATATGTAATTCTTGATCAAGACGATCTACATAAGAAAAATAATAATGACACCATTTCACGTTCCCTGAAAATGCGCGACTCAAGTTTCGCAGATGACGTAAGTATATTTCTTCATTTATTTTTTTCGTTCTATACGTTCCTTCGTACTTAGTCCTTTAATGCATAAACATACCTACTGGTTATATTAAACTTCCCATGGGAAATTTTTTATGTGGGACTAGAGTTTCTTATCTGTCATTTATTTTCTTCGTTTTATACGTTCCTTCATACTTCATACTTTATGAGGAACTAGAGTTTCATATCAGCTTCTACTATTATATTTTTCATTATATTTCCATTAATTAACCCCCTGGAAAAAGCAAAATAGCAAAGAATTGACCAATGATTTGATACCTATCCGGGGACACTATGCATTAAAGGATTAAACAAGAAAAACACGGCGTTCTTACCGTTACGACGAATTTGAGCTTCGTCTTATTTTCCGTCGTGACGTGTTAAATTTCAAGTGACTGCTATTCATAATTTTTATAAATTATGATTTATTAGTTTTTTCTGTTTATTTATTATTACTATTTCTTTATTATTATTGTTTATTTACTGTATGTAGCTACTTTTATAATTAATCTATGTTGTTCCTTGGCCTCTTGCTGTCTAGTCCTTTTGTTCATTTTATGAAGTTTAAACGATCGAGTGTTCTTATGGAGTGCAGTTTTGTAAGGAGTACAAGTGCTTCCGCTGGTAGGACAAAATCGTGACATTTTTCAGCTACAGCCGTTCTTTTTATTTTTGCACATTTGAGTAAAAGGTCCAAAACACGAATGGAGTCTATAACCTCATAAGTCCCCAAACGTTTATGTCCAATATTGTAGTCTGTCTGTTTTTAAAGATTTTTCGGGAAATCGGTTTCATGGCATTTCACATCACGGCGCTCAATCTGAAATTTTATTTGTTTTTCCTTCTTTCCTCACTCCACTAGTGACTCTCCTTCTAGGTGTCTTAAATAAAGACTAGCTCCTAGTCGAGTATCTTACATGCCATGTTTATATGTACTTCCTCCACAGAAATGAGAACATGTTTCATATTCATACGAACCTCATCCAAAACACCTGAGAAATAAGGTTGTATATCTAGCAGTTAATGTATTAAATTCTTCTTCTTCTTATTTTTTTATAGAGTGTCCTGGTGACGTGGGTGTAGAATCGTTGAAGCTCTTCTTCGTTAGGTTTTTTTTTGCTTATTTATATCATAGAAACAGGATATTGTTTGTACGTAGGGTAGAAATGTTGAATTTAAAAGAAAGAGCGTAAAATGTGTAGAAGGGATAGTAGCTTTTTGTACCGCATGACTATAATAATTCAAATAAAACAAATATTTACATCTTAGAGTGAAGGTCTCGTGACAGGTATTGGATAATACAAATTTTATACTTTTAAAGGTTGCTTTTGGTCTGCATCACTACTGAGAACCAATGAAATTAATCACGGGGTGGATCTCTCTGTGCGTGTTCATTCTTGAAGCAGTGTGTAGGTTATGAAGCAGGTCTTCCTGTACAGGCGCCTTCCTGGAGCAGGTCTGTGCGAGTTCATTTGTGAATCATGTCCTCCTGTGTGGTCTGTGCGAGTTCATTTGTGAATCATGTCCTCCTGTGTGGTCCCCCCCCCCCCCAATCACTAGTAAAAGACACCGCTTGGTCCTCCCTTCAAATATTTAATATAATTGCAAGGCCTGCTATACCGTTGTGCTCTTCAGTTAAATCAACTACTAAGAAGCCCCCACGTAGGAGAATGCGTATGACGTGTTAAAATAATGTTTTGATATAGAATTTATATATATATAGAACATGTATGAACGTAAATTGTTATATTTTGTAGTAAAAAAGATTGTTTTTTACGCATAATTTTAATTTTTTAAATAGATTTTTAATAGTATTAAGGTTTTAAGAAGCAAAGGGGGACTCAATGTGGGTGCATATGGATTTTTACGCACATAATGCAATCGAGGATCGTTGACCCTTAATGCATAAGCATACCTCCTGGTTATATTAAACTTCCCATTGGAAACCTTTCTAATTTTATGAGGAATTAGGGGTCTTTATCAGCTTTTACCAAAGATATAACATTATATAAATAACTTTATATTTCCAATAATTGACCCCCTGGAGAAAGCAAATTAGCAAAGAAATGACCAATGACTTGATTCCTTTCCGGGGACCACTATGCACTAAAGGGTTTATCTTATGTGGAAACCAAGTCACGTGACATCGTATATATCGTATATATCTGCTTATATAACGGGAATAGAGTTAGGAAATTTAAATTATTCGTCAAAGATTGTACACCCCTGAAAATTTCAAAATCATACGACCAGTCGGTAATTTTCGAAAACTGTTTGAAAAATCACGTTTACCACGAAAATTTAAAAAGAATATACTGTGAACGTTTCATAGTCAAACTTTTCAACATAAGGCACAGTGTGATATGGGAAATTCAAATCTGCACTCAGTTCTCATAAAAATCAACGGAATTTGTTATTTTGAAATCCAGGAAGAGTCTATGAATTAACTATTTACTGCTTGGATTCACCTCCTGCTTATTGCAAAGTTCCTAGTAGTAACCCTTATAATGTTATCGATGACCAGGGGGACTTACTAACTTTTATCAACTATATTTTTCTCTTTATTTCCAATTATTAACACCCCTGGAAAAAGCAAAACAGCAAAGAAATGAATATAGATTTGAATAATTTCCGGGGACACTAGACACTGAACAGAAATTTTTATGGATGAATTCTCGTATCAATGAGAATCCCCTTCACGGGCACACGTATGACCAATTTTTAATTTTCATTCTCCAGTGAGATGGCTCAATATCCTCGCACAAAAATGACATTATTATCTGCTTCGTTATAACATCAACATAAATAAATGCTAACTTGAAGATCCGAGTTATGGAAAATCTCATACACTGTTCTACATTTTATATTCTTGATTGCGTGCCTTGATTATCTGGTTTTTATATGTATTTTCATAAGTATGACGTGTGTTAGCGGTAAGATGGTAAAACACCCTGGGGACGAGGTTGTTGTTTGCAATGTAATTGCATCATTTTAGCGCCATTTTATTTCTCTTGTAGCTAGACATATTATTTTGTTACTATTTATAGATCGTTAATTATGGGTACTTTACTATTGCACAGCTTTCATATTTTTACGGGTGTCGTGTAGAGAATTGCAAGCGCTAGTCTATGACCGCGATGTGAAAACCAATCTCTTGAGATTCTGATGTATTTCTAATAAGGAGTTACAGTGGTTTAAGATGGTAGACCTTAATATTTTAAAATTACAGATTTTTTGCTTCACTTTGATATAAAATGGATATCGACACGTTATCTGACGGAGTAAGCTTTTGATTAAAAATAACGTTCCACTTGTAAAAACAACAAGAGCATTTAACAGTGGCGTGCTTCCGATAGGCTCACCAGGTGTTCTACATAAGAGTACATCGTTATCTTCGTCGTAAATTGTTGTTTGCACAAGTTCTCTATAGAGACTTCCGTGTAGAATTTAATTTGTATTATATTTTTTCAGAAACTTAAAAAAGTTATTTGAACAATGCATGCTGTGAAATCTGATAGATCAACATTAAATGACCGTATTTGAGCAATAAATGACCATATTTTGTCATATTTCAATGGATGCAATGCTTGAAATGTATTTACAAGTACTGTTGTTACATCACGAGTTTCTTTAGCCAACCCTGGACATAATTATATTGGCACACGTGTCAAATCTACTGAAATAGTATTTATCAAAGGATTTGTAAGCGACTGAACATTGATAAGTGTGAATTTAAAAACCTTACATTAACCCTCAGACCCGTATCAACGGGCTTTTTTTGTTTCGAGGGGCTAATCTCGCGACAATTTTAATTTAGTGACCCCGTGAGGGTCCCAGGGGGAATCTTGTATATGGAGCGGCTATATTGGCTAAAATCGCCTTTCCGGACCTTTAGAACGCATGATTACAAGTCAACAGAATTATACATAATTTTGCTAATTTTTTACAGTCATATCTGATACCAGATCGCCTGTCCGTTGTCTTTTCTGTTCTGGTTTTAAATGTTTCAAAACTCTGCAAAATATGGAGTTGGTGAATTTGTAAATATGTTTATCAACTCTAATTTTTCTTTTATTTCCAATTTGTAACACCCCTAGAAAAAGCGAAACAGCTGAGAAATGAATACAGTTTTGAATAATTTCCGGGGACACTAGGCACTATAAGGTTAGGACACACGGATCTTAGAACCAATCATTTAGTTCGAAATCCCCTGTATGAAGGGTCACGTTTCTCGTCAAAATTTAGTCTCATTGTTGTTATTCGGGCATATGAAAGTAAAAGGTGAAATGTAAATAGAGCCTAAGTTCCGCATAAATGCCAAATATATAGTCCAGGATTGTAGAAAGGAAGATGTAACGAAAATTATTTGTCTCGTTAACCGTATTTTTAGCGTCTGTTGTTTTTATCTTCAAAATGACTGTTGTTATGAGTAGAGATTAAAAAGCGTTCTGCATAAGTATATTTTTTCTATTTTTCTACACATCTTCAAAAGAAATTTCTCTTGCATGCATCAGGTGTTTAAAAAATAAAAGATTATTTTGTTGATAAAATAAAGATTTATTCCAGTTTTTCACTCCTTTCTTTTCCAGTGAGCTCTTGGAGTATTATATATAAAAGTAAGTAATTTGCAGACTCGAGTTAAGTTATTTTTGTTCTTCATTAAATATTCAACACGCCAGTTGCTATAGAAATCTAAAGATTAGTGAAAGCATTAAAAAACTTGCGGGTTATAACGATTGTTAATGAAAAATTGCGCAAACATTTGCTTTTAATAATTGGCAACAAAACTTGAAATTGTGTAACTAATGCTCACTAATCGATTAATTCTCGATATGCTTTAAGTGAAGCGCGTATAGATTATGTCAATTTTGCTTATCTCCTTTCTGGGTAAGTCTCTACCTACTTGCAATATTCGTGCAATATATACAGTGATCTCACAGGAAAAAAACAGGTCAGCGTAGCGTAAATAAAAACTACGCTATGTTGTTACTCTCGTATCTTATTTCTCAATAAACATTTAATAAAAAACCAGTTTGCGGTGGTCGAACGTACAATAATTAAAATTTAAAGTACACGCTATATACACATTAAAAATTACTTATCAATGTACAAATTGTTTTAAATATTTGCGTTTAACCGTAGGTATATCTCTTGGGCGATAATCTGTAAGAATGCTGACGTCAGTGAAATAAATGTGTCTTTTATTAGAATTATTGTGGAAAATTGCAAGTCAGTAGCTTTATTAATGTAAATATATAAGGCGGTCTTTGTCATCTCAAACGTATTTATACGGTCGTAAAAGTCCAGAGAATGTTTCGCATCGGAACAGTTAAGAAACATATTAAATGAAATATATTTGAGCCGGGTTTCCAATCCCCTCACTGAAAAATTTATACGGAAAAGATATATAACAGCCATGATTGGTTGATAAAAAAATATATAACAGCCATGATTGGTTGATAAAAAATATATAACAGCCATGATTGGATGACAAATTTCTATTTTTAAGACTTTAAATTTTGAACTTTTTACCGTGTTAGACATGGGCATTTTTCTGTGCGTGGAAAACCGGCTTTATAAAACTTGTCGTACCGGAAATAAGTGAACGAATTTCTGTTATAACTTTGACGACGGACAATTTTTTTAAAATATCCAAATTGTACGTATGTTTGTTTACCTTGAAATAAATTAACAAGTTTTTATTATAAACAACTTCTTTCTATATTTATTTGAACCCTTTAATGCATAAGCACATACTTCCTGTTTACATCTTATTGGTAAACTTGCAAATTTTATGAGGAACCAGGCAACCTCGTTCCCAGGGTCATTTTTGCTTTTTTATCTTGGGACGGCAGACGGCTTTCTTCCGCCGTCCCAAGATCAAAAAGGAAAAATGGCCCTGGGAACGAGGTTGAGGAACCAGGGAGTCCTATCAGTTGTTACTAAATTTATGTTACATTATTATCCGCAAGGGCGGATATTAAAATGCAACGGTTTATATCATCACCATCTGCGAAATTTTACGTTTTGGTTCCTTTCCGGGGACACTATGCATTAAAGGGTTAATTAATCTATTCGAACTACAACAAACGCTTCAGTATCTAATCGTTATCCTCTTCTATAAGACACGCACGTTGTTTAAAAAAAAAGAAAGAAACAAGCTTCTAAGAAACCCTACTGAATTTTCAGTACAAACTAATTAAGATAACCACGAAGGCTCACACTTCTCATTCTTGGTACACAGTGCGCATTTCTTGACTAACACTGCACACTTCCTGAAAGACAGTGCGCTCTTATTGGCTCACACTGCACACTCCTTGAGAAGACCTGTGCACTCTTCTAAAAAAGAATCCAATGTGCTCTTCTGGAAGAACACTGCGCACTCCAGTGGCAAATTTTAAATAGTCTACGATCTTCTTTGCGAGTTGTAAACAATAAACCCCAGACCAGATTATTGGTTCTCATCAATATTCTGGACAACCAGCTTAGAGGTCAGGGCTTATTTTGTTGACACCATATATAAGAGATTTGCGATCCGCAAATATAAACATACGATATTTTTAATTGCAGTTTTAAAAACTAGCGGATATATAATAAAAGCTTGAATAAATATGTCAAGTGTAAATATATATTTATTATAAAATTATTGCACGTGTGCAGACAGTTTGAACATATATCAAATACTTGAATATATATATGCGCGCGGGCCGCAGAGCATGTTCGTGTCGCGAGTAACGACACGAAAGTAAAGTCACGCTTGTGCGCCGG
>JANTOQ010207255.1:0-14028 GCA_027564595.1 Bythotiara depressa | reverse complement strand
ATTTTTGGTCACTTTCTTATCATTTTCGCGTTTTAACTAATCGTGGGTATCAATTAGACAAAGATATTTCCATAAAAATGGTACGTCAAGAAATTAGTTTTTTTCCTGTAGTACCACCTTAACAATTGACTATGCGCGTGGATGACGTTGTCAGTAACTTAGTCCCTGTTTACACGATACAATTTATATAAATTTTAGAAAAGTAACTTCCACTGGCGGTACGGACTTCAAACTTGGTCAGATGGTTATTTAAGATACAAGGTATAGGGTTAAACGTTTGCGTTCTAGATTAATTTGTGAAGAGCTACACGAATCTATGTCGCTCTGTTTTTACTAAAGGAAGCTACGAGTGTTGTAAGGAAGCTTTAACTCTACAAAATCTGGATACACCTCCTGCCTATTATAAATTTCCTAATAGTAACCCTTATAATTTTATGAAAGATCAGGGGGACTTAACAACTTTTACCAAGGAATTGCAAATTTATTGCGATTTATTATTACATAATCCTTTAATGAATAGTGACCCCCGGAAAGGAATAAAATCATTGCTCATTCTCTGCCATTTTGCTTTTTCCAGGGGGTTAAGTATAACCCCCGCCTATTTTTAATTTCCTAATAGTAATCCTTGTAATTTTATTAGAGATCAGAGGGACTTTTCAACTTTTACCAAGTTTAATTTTCTTTTTATTTCCAATTAGTAACACCCCTGGAAATAGCAAAACAGCAAACAAATGATATAGATTTGAATAATATAGAGTAAACCTTTTTCCGGAAATAAGAAAACCTATTTTCTCAGAACAACTCTGCTCTGCTGTGCCATAATAGGTGTTCACCTCATAAACCTCTGGATTGTGAATCGATTGCATCGCGACTACCGTGTTTCACGTACCCTTTTAAGGGAATATGTCATGCTGGTATATTAGCATGTATTTGCAACGCTTTTAGTGTCAGAACTAAGAAATCATGGTTTAAACAGGCTGAATAGACATTTTATTTACATATATCAACACTTACTTTCTGCACATTGCCTTTCGCACATCCTCCTTCCCATCCGCCATTAAAATTTTGTTCAGTAAAAGCAAAGTGGATAAATCAAATGCGTATGTGCTCACTTTCTATAGAGTGGAGTAACTCAATCCAAAATTATGCAATGAAAACGAAAAAGACCACCCCCTGGAAGAAAGACAATTAAACTTTATGTCCCTTTGATTTTTCGACAATCAGAAAGAAATATTTTAAGTCACGCGCTATAAAGAAATCATTCATTCTGAGAGCGTGCAGCGATACTTGAGAGCGGCTTGCTTGGGAGAAACTTCCGTGAACCTTTGAAAAAGTTGTAAATTAATACTACAGTGAAACCTCCTTAAAGCAGACATCCTCTAAAGCAGATACCTCTCTCTAAATCGGACACTTCTATCTAAAGCGGACGAATTTTTCTGCCCTGGACGATTTCTTAAGGAAATCCTTATATTGCAACCCCTTCAAAGCGGACACCTCTATAAAGTGAACACTCTCTTCTTGTGTATTTACCTCTATAAAGCGGACAGCGCAACATTTTCAGAAATAAGACAACAGATTTATGTTTTTCTTTTATTTCTATCTACACAATCTGGATACATATTTTACGGTTGCAGTCAAGATACTTAAGATTTTCTCCTTTATCCATGATACGGCTTTCTCATATCTCTTTTCATTGATACGCTAAAGTAGCATTAAGCACTCTTGGTGACGTAATATAAAATTTTTGTGTAATCTCTCTAAGGAGGAAACCTCTCTAAAGTGGGCAAAATTTCTGGTCCCGTAAGTGTCCGACTTAGAGAGATTTTACTGTATTGTTTCAAGTTAAAAATTTAGCGTGATAAATCTTTCGCCAACTACCGAAAACTAAACAAGTCATCGGAAATTTTATTTCTAGCAAACATTTCTGTCATTTAAGTACAGCACATTCTCAATATAACGAACTCTGAAAAAAAATTGCAGTAAGGTATTTTACTTACTGGTGTTATGAATTATATAGGTATCCCCCACCACTCCCCCTCTCAAAGTGAAGGAATGAAAAATATATTTGAAAAAAAACTTCTTCATACTCCAAGTAAAAATGAATTTTTATAAGGAGATTGTATCCTTGTATAGGATATCTGGAATGCTAAAGTGAAACCATGCGAATGAACAAGTTATCCGTTACTGAAGCCGAGAATAGACTATCGTTTTCGTATCATTTTTTACGTGATCATTGAAAGTGATCATTAAAGACATAGTGAATTGCTTTTCGTCACTGTGATTCCATTTACTTCACACAAACCACCCATTGGGTATTTATTGGATAAATAAATTTGAGTCGTGTTCAAATTGGAAGAATTTATATATAATACTCAATTGTCCATGATCACGAAAAAAATAAGGATAGTCTATACACCGGCTTAACGTAACGGTCGGTCGCGCGGAACAGACCGGTTGGTCTCATGTTTTAACCCTTCAATCTTTTAACGCATTTAATGCATAAGCATACCTCCTGGTTATATTAATAGTAACGCAGTTTAACAATGGCTTACATGAGAGGGACGGCTTCCGCGTAACGTAAGTGATACAAGTTTCCAAAGGGTATTTAATATAAGAGGGTGTGGATCTAACAATTTGGAACCACCTAAAAATGCGGTAGGTAGACCTTCCATAATCCAGACCATTCGAGAGCGTTAACCACCCCTAAATATTGATTTGTACTTATACTATAACATTGCACTACACTTGTGGCAATCTATCTAAGAACGACATATTTTTAGTACATATAATTCGCAAAGGTTCAAAACGACGATAATTATAATTCACAAAGGTCCACAACAACGATTGCTTATGAAATCTTAGCTGGTTCCAATTTGTTAGATCCACTGTATGATAACCAGGAGGAAAGCTTAATTAAAGAGATAAAACTTGTAATATGTAAACAAAGACATTCTAAGAGATATGATTGTATAGCGGAATAAACATCTATGCAGGAAAGTGTTATCAAAACACGCAAATATAGTAATGGGCGTTACGCAGGGCTACACGAAGTAGAAGAATAGTAATACTTTATAAAATGTAAAAAATATTTTAATTTAAAAAAATTACAAACGACATGGCCAGCAATGTCGGATTTGTTTTCGAAGCCATTGAGTACATCTTGCAAATATATTCTTTGACTTCTTTGAAAGTTCTGATGATTCAATAACTACAATATCCGAAGGATCAACATCGTTTCCAAAAGATCTCCATTCCTTATATCGTCCAAAACATTTACGTTGTTCGTAAGCATTATCTATTCTCTCCAGACCACCGAATCCTGATTTTGCATAGACAATTGGGTACAGAGATGTTGGCTGTTTGTTCCCATGGCAGAATTCATTATTTACTTCATCGTAATCACCAGGATCACTTAAATAACCTTCTGAGAGGCTGCTAACATCAGTAAGGGAATCATCAAAAAGTTCATTTATCACTGTGCAGTTATATGCAGAATCTCTATCAAATGACGAGTTAAAACTGCTTCCGGACAAACTGCTAATATCAATAAGCGATTCATCGTAACCAGATTCGCTTACAAACGACGAACTGTTACTATATCCGGATATAACACTTACGGCAGTTAACGAATCATTATCTTCATCTGCTACTTCATAACGTTCTGAATCATCATCAACTTTTGAAGATGTTTGAGCAAGTAGCATCGAATTTAAACACTTTGACGAAGACACACACTTCCCTCCTTCGTATTTATTTTTATTTTTCAGCATTTCATGCACGTATTTTACGTACATCCTTTCTTCTACTAACCAATTTACACTTCACTTCTATTTACTATAAAACGCGACGTTTCACTATCAAGTTTAGCGGAAAACAATTTTTCGCTGTTGTTATCTAATTAGACGTCATTTTAACGATGCCGAGTAATTTGACGTCAGTTTGTACAATATACGTCAATGTGTCTTACGACGTCAGTTCATGTCTTGAGGTATTTTTCGCGATTATTCACGCTAATTTATCCGCAACCAGTCAACGAAATATCCATTTGTGGTATAAAAACGTGACGGAATTTTGGGATATATTCAATTATTCATCTAATGCAGTAGGTAGTGGTTTCTTGTGTTCTCTGAGTTACGACAAGTTTTCTCCCCAAGGAAGATCCTTCCATTAATGGACTGTAGGGGATAGGATTTGATAGCGAGATATAAATGAATAAAGACGGGTGAGGAAGTTTTTCAAACATTTTATGTGTAAGTAATACGTTTTCTTGATTTTCTCGTTACTAACCCAAAAAAACAAAACAAATGAGACACGGTTTTGGATTTCAGAATATCGGCGTTCCGATTACATAATTTTCAACTAGAAAACATGAGGCGTTGTACCTTTTCACGCTTCGAATATTGACAGACAAAAAAATATTCAAACCTTTATTTCTTCTTTTAACTAAAATATTAATTAATAATATTATGACAGTTGGATAGGCCGTTTATTAAGCTTTTCAAAAAAATATACTTTTATTACCTGAAAATTAATATATGAAAAGATATGAATGATTTTCATCAACCCTATGCTGAAGGTTATGTGGATCCTTAATTATGATTGAATTTCTCCATATAGTACAGGAAACAGTGAACCTGGTCAAATTTGAAACCAGGAAACCTACCAGTGGAACTACCAATTCGAAAAATATGACACTGTCACAATTAAATATGATTTACGATCCATCGCTGACAACTAGTCGATTGGTTGGGATGACACCATCCCTATAGAGATGAGACACGAGTCGGTATGATTCTCTCAAGATCTCTTCAAGATTGAGAAGATTATATTTAGACAATGCTTGAAGCCATCTAATATTGTTGGAGATACACCCTTGGTCAGTGATGGATTGGAAGAAGCATTTGTAGAATGTGGATTAGCGAGATGGCAACTAGCCAACGGTATCTACAAAACAGATCTCTATAATTAATGGTGCACTAATGCCAAAGATCCATGTATTACTAGCTTCTGATTGGTGATATATGCCATACAAGACGCAAATGATGTAAGTGGTAATTGGAACTTTAGCAAAACCTCCACGGGGTTTCCAGGAAATTATGGAATGGTGTTTGGTAAAAGGATCTGGATGCGAATGAGAAAGCCAACGTTTACAAAGAGACGAAGGTCAGGGAAGAAGTTTGATCTTCATGGCAATGTTGGTAATATCACTGGTGCTGGTATCTCACGCCGGGGAGTGACGCCCGAGAGTGTTTCCATTGTTTCGAAATTTATTACTGTTTTTGTTGATATTAGAATCTAATGACAAAGTAATAAAGATTAATGGATAACTGGACAATGAGCTGTAACTGTTGGTGAACAGAAACAGGAACAGGAACAGAAACTTTCGCGTATTTCGCGAATTTTAGTGTTTTTCGCGAAAGTTTATGCTGCAGAAGGTTTAAACATCAGTGATTCGCGAAAGTTAATTCCGCGAATGATTATTGGGAAAGTTAATTATATCGAACAAATTTATTAAGTGTTTTTCAAGACCAACAGGGTAAACGAGACCAACAGGGTAAACGAGTTTGTAGATGAAGGGCATGTTATTCGTGTGAATGAAATTTTTCTTCAATGCCCCATTCCCGAAAGTTAATTCCTGCAAATAATTTCTTTTTTTACAGACACGAAAGTTATCCTTCCAAAAGTTTTCACGATGACCCATTCACGAAAGTTAATTTTCGCGAATTTTTTCCTCGCGAAAATTTCTGTTCACGCAATAAATGGCAGTTCGCAAACAAAGAGATCAGTGTGCGCCACAGAGTAAGTCGACGTGTTTGGATGACATTGGTAGTATGATTCCATGCTGAGCATACTCTTGACCTATATACGGTATGAAATATGGCTCAACTATATAGTTTCAACCTCATACCCACGGCCCCTTTCTCGATGACGATATCCAGAAGAGAAAGGTACAAGGTTGATATAATTTATTGTTTTGTTCTTTCGGTTTGAAACCTTTATTCCTATTGTTACAAACCATGACTTTAAGGTGTTATTCTGCCGGTTGTGAAACAATAATAGGGCTAATAGGATCAGTCATTTTTGTTAAATAACATTCAATTGAGCTGACTTTCGTTACTCTCCTTCTCAGATGCTCAACTTTTATTCGCGATTATTTTAAAACTTTCTCTGTATGGAACAATGCTGTTTATACTTAAACTTATAAAACTAAAAGACAGGAAATTCCGTTTCTCATCTATTTAATAATAGTATTTTCTTACCAGTTTCCTTAACTATTTTAATGCACATAGTGCCCTCGGAATTTAAGGAATCGTTAGCCAATTTATTTTAACAGGTGGTATATTTAAAAAACAGATAAATATTCAAGATTTTAATATCATACCATATTTCTGGAAGGAACCAACAACTGTTCAAGGTTTACTTGTTAACAAATTGCATGGAAACGAGACATACATGGAAACGAGGCTTATGGCGACGATAGAATTATATACTTAACGTATATACTTAACTGTTCAACATACACATATTTTTTTATAACGTTTGTACCAAGATTTTACATATCGAGAAAGGCCTATTACTATTCTTACATTACTTTTTCGTTAGATCGAAATATCAGTTTTTGAGACAATGTAAAAGATTTCAATTTCCAACCTCGTTCCCAGGGCCTTTTTTCCTTTTTGATGTTTCTGATAGCGCTATCAGAAACATCAAAAAGGAAAAATGGCCTGGGAACGAGGTTCTTTTGTTTGAATGAGGTATTTATATTCTCATTTCTTTGCTACTGTCCCTTTTCCAGGGGGCTAATTATTTAAAAAAGGAAATAATGAAAGAATTAAGAGATCAGACTGGGGGTCTGGTTAGTTACTTAAGACAAAGGAAAACGCCTACTTTGTCTCGGGATATGATCTAGCTGGAATCACTGCCGTATATGTTGTATATAATACTGTCTGTCGTATCTGTCAAGTCTATGTTTTTAGTTTCAAACTTTTTTTTTATATAATGTGTATAAACGTACATTGATTATTCGTAGGAAAAATAATTACGATGACATGAAACAAACGAACAAAAAAACAAACAACAACAACAAACAAACAAACAAACGGGTTACCGAAGTAAGGACTCGTTCAGATCTTGCTGACCACAACAAATGAGATCTATGTTGTGCCATGGATATATATGCTACCCTACTGTAAATACATTGTCTCCACCTTCTTCGTGAATATTTCACATAAAATCATTTCGCATTCCCTGATAAGAAATACAAGATTTAAGTTAACGTTTGAATATAAAAAAGGCCTGAAAATAATATTATATATGTAGCTACTGTTCATGATACCTTGCATTCTGATACAACAAAACATATTGCGATAGGATTATAAGAAGTTAAATATATATATAGCAGAGATAACGTTATAAAAAAATATACAATACATTACTCATAGTTTGGAATTCTTTTTATAGAAATTATATAAAGTTAGTATCTATATTTCTTTCCCAACTTTGACAAGGAATAAAAAAATAAAAAAATAAAAAAGTAAATAAATATGTAATAAATAAATGAAAAATGTATAAATGAATAAATGAATAAATGCATAATCGAGTAAATGAATAAATGGATAAATGAATAAATGAATAAATGAATAAATGAATAAATGAATACATGAATACATGAATACATGAATACATGAATAAACGAATAAATGAATAAATGAATAAATGAATAAACGAATAAACGAGTAAACGAGTAAACGAATAAACGAATAAATGAATGTACTTAATTTATACGAGGAAAAGACCAAATAGAATTTCCGGGTTTTTCTAGGTTCTAGTTGGAATATTGATGTTATTTTATAACTTACATTGATGTTGTATACTTATGTTATGATACGCCCTACCGTTCCTAAGTTTTTACAATCTCGCGTGAATATCGAACAAATTGTGGTGTTAGAGAGTTTGATTCCATTTTATAAGTAAAAGCCGCAAATACCTTAGATTCATGAGGTTTCGTTTATATCAGCGATTTGTATCGCTCTTCTCTTTATGAACAAACATTTTTTATGTAAGTCTGTATCAATAGTACTTATCGATTACTCATAAAATCACATTGAAGGAGTGTAGTTAATTCTGTATTACTCCTGATGATGAACATATTAGACCGTAACTAGTTGGTATTTAATATATCTTGTACTTGTAAAAGACGTTTTCATGAAGTGTTAGATACCAAAGAAACACAGGTATAATTTAGTTTATATTTTCCTATATAGGATTTTGTATACATGAACCTTCTAATAGTGTACCTCCTGGTTGTATTAATCTTCCCATTGGAAACCTTTATAATTTATGAGAAACTAGGGGGTCTTAACAGCTTTTTCCAAATTTATTTTACGTTATATTGCCAATAATTAACTCCCTGGGAATAGACACTATACATTAAAGGCGACGTGGAACCACAACCCAGAGGCTATGAGTTAACACCCATCACTGTATGTTTACACTTATAGGTTGATGTTTTATGTACGGAACAAGTATTGTCATTAAGCGAATGCGCTTTTTGTGTTGCGTGGTTTTAAAGCTCTTAGTACTGAAAAACAAAAACAAACTTATTTGATCTCATTTCGCTCGTTACAAGTTCCAACTTGCTCGTTAATGTTTGATAACTTATTCGTTTTCAAAACTTTGCTGTTTGGTTGTAACTTAGTATGCCTTTTACTAGTTAATAATAAACTTGTTATAAGTTTTATTGGTTGATAACCTGTTTGTTATAAAGTTTGACTTGTTGATAACCTGCTTGTTAAATAGGTTTATTGGTTGATAACCGACTTGTAATAAAGTTTGACTAGTTGATAACCATCTAGTTATAACGTTTGACTAGCTATTTATAAAGTTATGAAATGAAAATTATCTGGTTATTTTTTATATAAGACATTTGGGTGTATTATAAATCAGTTAAACAACAGGCTAAAACTTACAGATATGCCGAACTAGCTTACTCGGTATGCGCTCGATTAACTTCCGTTGAAAATACATACCCGGTGACGCTCGATTATCTGGTCTACACAAAACACAGCATTAGCTTATACTTGTCTCACACGGTCACGCAAAAAAAAAGACTGAACTGAACCGAAATAAAATTAAATAAATAAATAAATAAATAAATAAATAAAGCATACAAAAATGATGCAGTGTGACCAAGGATTATACACAAGAGTAGATTCTCGCAAAGTTTTAACCCTTTAATGCATAAGCATACCTCCTGGTTATATTAAACTTCCCATTGGAAACCTTTATAATTTTATGAGGAGCCATGCGGCCTTATCAGCTTTAACCAAATTTAATTAACATTTTATATTTACAATAATTAACCCCTGGAAAAAGCAAAATAGCAACGAAATGACCAATGATTTGATTCCTTTCCGGGAGACTATGCTTTAAGTGTAAAGATGTGGCAAAGGAATTGTTTTAGCAATATGAGGCACACAAATCTTAATACCTTCACACTTGGGTCTGAGGAGTAGGTCCAATGATCAGCACTGAACACCGCCAATAATTGTATGAATTAATACCCATAATTCAATGCGTAGTTGCTCCAATAGTGCTGTCACGTGTGCCTAGAATAAAAGATCGCGCGCTTTCATGTGGCCACATCATGGCAGGTCTATTTTTGGAACATATTTGCCTTTTTACCAATAAATTATGACCAATATTATAGGTGGCGTTCTGATAACAGTTACTGGACCTATTCCTCGTGTTTTTGGTCAGGCTGTTAACTCAATTCCCGAGTTTGAATAGAAAACATAAACACATAAACTAAAGCAAGTCCACATTGCTACCGGTATGTCCACCTTGCTACCAATATGCCACAGCTCGAAACAATGTTTATATCAACAAGGAAAACGCGACATTTAGCATTTCTCGTTGTATTATAGATCTCGTGGAGTGTAGCCGTGAGCAAATTCCAACTTATTTATTATTTATTTATTTGTTTGTGTGTAACACGAACGATGCTAGTGCATGTGCTCCTGCGGTGCAGTCACGTGCTACATGACTATACTCACGTGCTACATAACTTATGTTCAAAAATGTTTACTTATGTCTGTCCCTGTTTTTATTTTTTTATTTTTTGTAAATTTTGTTAATGTTTGTAAGTTTGATATTTGAAATAAACATAAATAAAAAAGTTCAAAGCTAAATCCATCACTACCACGGAGATGGATCAATTCGTTACTCATTTCTCTGCTAGTTTGTTTTTTCAAGTGGTAAATAAAAGTGAAAATGAAGTTGATAAAAGTAGAAAAGACCCCTGCTTCTTCGTAGAATCATAAGGTTTCTAATAAGAACTTTACAATAATCAGGAGGTGAAATCTCTAAGAGTTCAAAGCTTAGAGAGAAAGATATCAAAAATAATTTTTCCATTTGTTTTTAGACGTTTTACTACACCGTCATTAATCAATGGCTCGCACAGTAGTGTTGGCGTCTTTGAAATGGCTTCTAGCGATTACGCTGATTATCAGCACTATTATCCTCATAGTTGCCCTATCAACAAATCACTGGATCCATTATAACGGTGCACGAACATCAAATTCGGTAATAATCGAGACAAAATATGAATATGGATTATGGAGATCGTGTTACCTAGAAAATTCATTACGCGTAAAGTGCATGGATACCAAAGATATTACTGATGCTTCTTTAAAGCAAATTGAAGATGCGAGTGTTCAGGTTTGGGTGATTGTGAGTGTGATTTTCCACGTGTTGGGTATTGCCAGTATGTTTTTCGTAATTCTGAGAAAGGATGCATTTTATTCCGTTTTGGTATTTTGTCTGTTAACCGGTGTTGCTTCCGCCACCTGCTTCAGTAGTGTTGGTATATTTAACTGGAGAATAACTGAAGAGAATTTACCTTCTTTTACGTATGAGTATTCGTTTATTTTATGCTGTGTGTCGGCCATCTTGACTGCTATACTCGTTTTTTTGGCATGTTTAACTGGTTATTTGAAACCAAAACAAAAGGCTTATATGAAACCAAAATCAAAACCAAAACCAAAACCAAAGAAGTTAACGGAGAAGGAGTTCCTAAGGTTAAAATTTAAGGCGCAAGACGAGATGGATCATAAGAAAGCGTTTTATCAAGGTATTGACATAGAGGATGAAGAAGAAAATGAGGAGAAGGACGTGGGGAAGGACGAACCTCCATCTAACATCGAACCGAAAGAACCTCCATCTAACAGAACAACTATTGAGGATGATTTAGAGGTATGTACGTTCAAGTTTTATTAGTCGTACTTGGAGTTAGTTAAAATAATTTAGCCCGTTAATACATAAGCATACCTCCTGGTTATATTAATCTTCCCATTGGAAACCTTTACAATTTTATGAGGAACCAGGGGGTCTATCAGCTTTCACCAAATATATGTCACATTATATTTTAAATAAGTAACCCCCTGGAAAAAGCAAAATGGCTAGGAAATTACCAATGCTCTCATTCCTTACCGGGGGATACTATGCTTTAAAGAGTTGACGACTGTTATTTTGTTTTCAAAGTTTTGTTTTAATTCTAACGAGACCCTTTCCTCGCTTCCCTTTATAAAGATGAGTATAAATAATGGAATAATATTTAGATTAGGGGGTTGTCTATAAGTTATGAATACAAATTAAGGGTGGTTTTCCCTTATGTGAACGTGAATAAAATTAAATATTTTACCTGCTCCGCGAATGTGTTCTTATGACTTTATCCCCACAATGTCTAGATACACTCCCGCCTATTAGAATTTCTTATAGTAACCTTTATAATTTTATGAAAGATCAGGGGGACTTATCAACTTTTATCAAATTTAATTTTCCTTTTATTTCCAATTAGTAACACCCCTGGAAAAAGCAAAATAGCAAAGAAATGAACATAGATTTGAATAATTTCCGGGGACACCTTGTACTATAGGTGATTGTCATGGTAGAGGTATTTTTATTGTTTCGTGATGTTTTGTTGTTTGTATCATTGTTTATGTTTGTAGTTCTAATTAGTAATTCTAATTAATCTTTACTCTTCTTGTATTTTTTGTCAATTTTGAATTGATATGGATTAGGTTTAATTATCCTATCTATATAATCCATTATTTTATTCAATCGAAGCGTTTTGACATACAGTGAACTGTTGACATACAGTGAACTATTATACGTCTAACAATGAAATGTCAAAACGTTTCGATTTAATAAAATAGTGAATTACACAGGATAGGATAATTTTATTAGAAACTTTAATCAAATGTCATTGCCATAAAGAAGTAAATAAACTAAAACGGAACTACAATCTTGTATAAAATTAATGGGGATTTCTGTCACATTTATGTTTTGTCACTGTTCGACAAATGTGCAAAAATACAATACTCCCGAGTAGATGTGAAATGGAAACTTGGCAGAAGCGGTAATACCGTTGTTTTCTTGAGAAAAATGTCAAAAATCTTACTTTCATCCAAGTTTTCATTGTGTAATCCATAGTGTCTCCGGAAAGGAATAAAATAATTGATCATTTATTTTTTTCATCTTAAATAAGGTCACCATGGTTTGTATCTAACATTTTGAAACCACCTTAAAACACCGGAAGTAGGCTTTATGCATCCCCAACTATACGAGATCTAGAACCACTCCTAAATATTCAATTATACTTATATTATATAACGATGCACTTCACTTGTAGCGATCTATCTAAGAACGACACAATTCTAATAATTTTATAATTCCCAAAGGTCCAAAACAACGATTGCTTATAAAATCTTAGCTGGCTTCAATTTGCTGGATCCACTGTATACCATAATCCAAATGAGGACTTACAAAGGCCTTATATAAATATTTACCAACGAATGTCTTGCTGAATAAGAAAACAATCCAAATACAAAGCTTCCGAGTTCGAGCCCACTACTGGCAATATTTAATGTTCAGAGTACGACCTCTCTGTTACTCCTTAGGTCAAGTGCGAGATTGTCTGATTGTGCGGAGTACTTCACTCGACTAGTAGAGCCAATTGGAGAGCTTCCGTAGCACAAAAGTGTGCTTCAAATGCCAATCAGGAATTCGCTCGTGGTCCCACCTGGAAACAATTGACAGGCTGTATGCCTTGAAATTACGGAGGCTAGCCACGTAAAATATACCTACTATCGCTTCGAAATTCGAGTTACAAGAAGGACATCTCGGGAATCGGTAATGGAAATTGGAATTCGGAAAAAATACTGAGACACATTTCTTTACTACATTACGGAAGTAAACTTAAAGAAACAACTTGTTCTATGTCGTAATAATAATAAAAAATATAATACAAAAAATAACGATGTGTAAAAAGTAACAAGAAAGTAAATTTCACTACAATATTCACTACGGATGTGATTCGTAGAAATAGTATCTTTCACACTGAGAAAACCCTGAAAAAAACGTAAGAGAAACGGGACTTGCCTTTTATATGAAAAATCAACTCCGTTCGCAGGTCCGCTTTTTCTTTTTTTGATATAACTGATGGTGGAAGTCAAAAAAATAGCACGGGGTACGAGATTGATGAAAAACAGGGTTTCGTACGCATTTTTGCAGACATATAAGTTCCGTAGTGATAAAAAAAATTACAGCATGAGTGACACTTTCACTTGTCCCAAGGTTATCGGAATAAAAATAAGGTATAACGACATCGCTATCGGGAAAAAGCTCTATTTAGAATATCTTTGTTATATTGCCATGCGACGCAAAACCAGGAGTTGCCAGCTTTTTCTCTCTTCCACTCAACATAATTTAATTTATTCATCTAAGAGAGATTCTTCTCTTTTTTTCTATCCAAGTTAGGTATTAAAACCTTACATACACTCATAAAAAAATATTAAAAGATTGACTATTGCCTCTTTAAATATTAATTCTGTTTCTAATAAATTTGAACAGTTAAAAACCATTTACTAGGAAATATAGACATTTTAGTTCAAATAGAAACAAAAATAGATCATACTTTTCCTACATCCCAATTCTTAATGGAAGGATACTCTAAACCATACAGGTTAG
>JANTOQ010207033.1:0-14031 GCA_027564595.1 Bythotiara depressa | reverse complement strand
GTAACAATGCTATTTCTATGTATAGTTAAATCTCATCATGGTAACAATGCTATTTCTATGTAGAGCTGCATACTTAAGGGTTAAATCGATATATTTACTAAAAGCAGAATTTTATATAATTGAAAAGCATATTATGCATATAATATTTATTAAAAATTAGAAGTATAAATTTCTCACCAGAAACGCCCCCAAATAAATAAAAAGTACTTTTCAAGAAAATGTTTGCAATGTTTGTCACAACGAACAATTTTTTATTCCTTTTCTCTCTTATTTTGCAAGAAATTACAACATATTGTAAGAAATTGCAAAACTATACCAAAAGATGAGTAAACAAACAAGCCTCGTGAGACGTTATCAGCTGTTTAATAATTACTTTCTTTTAAGTTTATGCACCCGTAATACACTTTAAAAGGATGTTTCACAGAAACGATTTTTGTGCTCTTCCCTAACTTTGAAAAGGGAAAAGGGAAAATCACGAAAACGTTGCTTTAGACATAGCAAGAATAAATTATTTGTGCTCCACAAAAGCGTGTCTCATTTTTTCTTTAAATTGTATCGAATGAATGAATGAATGAATAAATAGAGTTGAGTGAGCTTTTCAAACATTTTGCTTTTCTCGTGATTAACCCAAAATAAAAAAAGCTGAGACACGCTTTTGGAGTTGAGAACAATAGCTTTCCGATTATATCATTTTCAACTAGAAAACACGAGGCCCTTTACCTTTTTACTCTTCGAATACTGACAAGCAAAAAAGTGTTCGAACATTTATTATTTTAAATAAAATATTAATTACATAGTTTTATTTTGACGGTTGGTGATGTGTATCCTTAAGTTTTCGTTTATAAAACTCTCACTGTTTTCTTTACAACACGCACATTACACAACACTGTACAACAGGAGCACATTCGCATATCGCATTAAAGGAGTCACTTGTGGCAAACACAAACATATAAAGAGAGGTCATCCTTCGCACTGTGGAATGAATGGGCGCCGAACCCACAACTCTTGGATTGCAAGTTCAACTCGCTCACTACTGTCCTACAGCTCCACTCTCACAGTTCTAAACAAACATAATAAAACATGTTTGAAAAATGTTTTCTAGCATTTACTATTTATCCGAGACCAGAGGAAAATGATGTTTCCCTTTCAATCCGGTATTTACCATTGAGATAAGTAATAACACCTAACCCTTTAACGCATAGTTCCCCCTGGAATATATTAAATGGTTACTAACTTCTTGCCATTTCTATTTTTCTAGGGGGTTAATTATCGGAAATATAAGATAAATTAGTTAAAGCTGACAAGAAAACCAGGCTCCACGTTTAACTATATAGGTTTTCTATACGGAGATTAAATCCTTGCATTAAAGGATTAATGTTAGAAATGATATACTTGTGTTGTACGCGTCACCTAACATAAGGATTGTTGTCTTACCTGCGGCTCTATGAAATACGTACGTTCCCTTCCATCCATAATCACACCTCTAGAAATTGTATTAAAATAATTTGAGTTAATTAAAAGCTCTTTCTGTACAAGATAATCTTTAACACAACTATGAAATCCATTTTTCCTCTAAAAATAAAGTGCAACTGATTTGTAATTTCCTGTATTGGGCGTAAGGACTAGGAAAGGAGTATTGGGCGTAAGGACTATGTTTCCAATAGAGATTATGTATTCTCGGGAGAAAAACTCACTATCAAATGTTCCCAATGTTCATTACAATCAAAGATAAATATTTCATTAACTGTAGGAATTGCATATAGAAAACGGATTATTGTGTTTGCTTACGATAATCCATTGTTCAAACTCATAGCAACTTTCCCAGTTCCATTCTTTTCATATCCATGGTAATGACATTCTACAATATTACGAATCTTTTGCTCAGAGATACCTTTCTTCCTTACTGGTAGGAGGGATTCGCCTTGCATAAAGCCACTATGATATAAATATAAATATTTAAGGCAGGATTTCTTGTAGCGCAGGTACATAGTTCTTCTTTTACATAACATTGCGGGAATCTTTCGACGGATGTCGTTATATATATATATATGTATGTCTTTTAAAAATTAACTTGATATCGTTAAAAATGAATCAACATCACTTGACAAGTGGTGTTTACAGGTATTTTAATCGCAATCATAATACCAAATGTTTTGAGAAGAAAATAATTATACAAATCGTTTGGTATAAATCTGAAGCTCTAAAATGTTATGCCAACAGGTGACACGATATTTTAACATGCTGATGGGATCCTCCTGCCATAGCAAATTTTACTTTAAAGAAAAATTATGCACCTGCTACAATAAAATTTTGTTAGTGGAACTTTATTTTTCTTTTTGTTTCAAGAAATTAACCCCTGAAACAAAACACAGCAAATAAATGTGCAACGTTTTAATTCATTTCTGAGGACGGCCTCAGCAAAGAGTGTACTTTGGAACGCGCTTGAAGAATTTTAAAGAAAAACCAAAATCGAAATCAACAAAATACTACATTCCTTAGTGTGCAGCTTGTTAATACTTTGACCTTATGACCATTTAATGTGTAAAACCTAGCGCTCGCTATCGATATAAACTTTTTGTTTTTTTTCTGTGTCAAGAGAGTACAGTATACTCATAGTAACTCGAAACCCGGATAAGTCGAACTTTCATTATCTCGAACTGTTTTCTGATTACTCTTGAATCTTTTCTAATAGTTTCTCATAAAAAACACGCGATAACTCGAACCCCGGATAACTCCAACATTCGCTATCTCGAACTAGTTTTTACCCCACTTCGATTAATTTATTCGGATAACTCGAACTTTTCCAAAGGATTGGGAAAATTAAAACACATTGATACTACAAATTTTATTCATTCTAACTACTTCTTGCCGTAAAACGGATATAAATTTAGTCTGGCCGAGTACGTGCAGACTGCAAGGAACTTGCAATCCTTCTCCATCACCGAGATTACATCTCTACCCTGAGACTTGCACTGCATTTGGAATATGGATCACTTCATAAGAAGAAAAAGATCGTCTTTGCAAAGCGACCAGTCATTCCTTTTCTCTCTTAACCCTACTCAGCCGGAGGGGGGGGGGACCGCTCCCCTGTCGGATTAAAATATATATATTTTGAACCACACGTGCAAATGTCAAATAAGCTAATTCCATTAAAAAAACACCCCATGCTTCTTTTAGAACATTTAACGTCGGTTGGTTTCAAATTATTTGATGACAAATAGGCAAAAACCTGTTTGATGACGTCTCAGCACAGTGATGGCGTAATCAAAATAAATTTTTTTAACCGAAGGTTTTGTATTGGTGCCAAGTATATATGTGTCAAGTTATATTGTTATTGCATGTCTTTATCAAATGTTATGGAGGGGGCGGGGTGGGGCGGAATCTTGAACCGCCCCAAAAAGCCTAGGCTGAATAGTGTTAACTCGAACTAATGTCTGTTTTTTCAGATAGTTCGACTTATCAAGTACTTCGATTAAGTCGAACATTCGTTAAGTCGATCTACTTTCCTAGGTCCCTTGGAGGTTCGAGCTACCGGGAGTATACTGTATATGCAAAATTCCGACATTTATAATGATGCCTTTTCGAATTTAGTTAAACGTTCTTTGAGATGAATGAGCTGAATTGCACCTTGTGATATTTTTAGAAAAATGGTGGTATTCATGGTGTTCAGACCCTTTTTCTGGTTTATCACGGTTGGATTCAACACTTTGTACCATAATAGAAAAGTAAGGTAAATATAAGGTGTACCATTAATAGGAATCGAACCCCGTAACCACATGTAACAGTGTATGTCTTTACCCCTTTTCTTCTGTGGTACAGTCATGTTCTATGCGAGTATTTATAGGTATCTCAGATATCAAAATTAGATTGTCTAAGGGAAACGTCGGGAATGTTTTTCTAGTTCGAAATATAGTTCTAACTTTCATCATTATTGTATACGAAGAGAAACACTCACGTCTGTTGCTCAAGCACAACGTGAAAATCTTTATATTTTGTTGGAATGACGAACTCCATAGTTGGTTGACATAAACCGTCTTCCTAAAACAAGAAATGTATTTTACTACTCATGTTGAGATAATAGGACGGGGATATCCCTTTAATGTCCTCTATCTTTGTTTTCCCAAAAGAAACTGAGAGACAAATAAACTGAAGCTGCTTTTAGCCGAGGTACACCGAAGAATGCTCTCAAAAATACTTCCATTTTCGGACATAACAATTAGTACAAGATATAGCTTAGTTACTTTCTCGCATCAAGAGCATAAATAGACACAACAAAGCATTCTCTCAGTAACATATTAGGCATACCACCTAGTTATATTAAACTTCCCATTGGAAACGTTGACAATTGTATGAGGAAGGATTAAGGTGGTTTTATCAACCTTGAATATCTATTTTACAATATATTTCAAATAATTAACTTCCTGGAGAAAAAAGCAAATTAGCAAATAAATGACCAATGACTGAATATTCATCCGGGTACGCTATGCATTGTGGAGTTACATACTAAAATCGGAACCACACATCTATACACTAACTAACCTGGTCATTGGGATAAACTGAACGTCTTATCCTTCCATTTTTCAGTTGATATGGTGTAACAACCTCGTATGATCTTAACATGTTACTCGCTGCTAAAGTAAATGTCAAAAGAAACGTTCATGAAAAAATACTATAATCATAATTTTGCAGCAAATATTTGTATGTTCTCAATCGTATTAGCCTGTCGAAATTTGTTTATAACCTTTATAAATGTTAAATAATAGTATTCCAAAATCAGGAATTATTAGTAAGCTGGCTTATCCTGTGGTTAAAACGGTAATTGGTCGATAATTTATTTTTTATATATTCAGCATATAATCATTACAACAATAACTCACAGATAAATTAAACAAATTAGGATATAAAGTAAAATAAATAAATCAATATAATAATACATAGACAAATACAAAGTAGAGAGGACATCACTAAACAAAAGAATAAGCAATGTTTCCTGCAAGGCACGAAAATGATATCGCTAGGAAACATTGCTTAAGAATATAGAAATAAAAACTAAACACAAAAAATACATTAATTTGTAGGTAGGTGGGTTGAGAAGATGTGCATTCATTATTAAAGGCTCATCAAATCTTTTGGTATCTAAGATGTATTGAATTACACTATAAATTATTGAATGATTTAAGTTATTGTCATAAGTAATACTACCATACAAAAGAAGTTGTTCAATTGAGGAGCTGTGCAAAGGAAGTAAGAATACATTATTAGCTCTAAGATTGTCAAAGAGTATTGATCATTGGATAGGGATATTTGAGCAATGCAAAAGGAAATGTTTAGTGGTTTCTATGGAATTTGTTCCACAATTACAGATTGGATTAATACTATTCTGAAAGCTGTTTCTAAATTTGTGCACTCTAAGGTGACTCAGAACAAGGCGAAGCCTAGTTAATAACTTAATACCTACAGGAGAAGTACATGGAAAATAGGTGCTGCCGATGGTCTTACAAATTTTAATATAGACCTGTTAAAAGACATCAATGATGGAGTGTTTCTGATATTTATATCAAACTGATTCCATTTTGTAGCACAGAATGGAAAAAAAAAAGCTTTAAAACGATTTGTTCTAGCGACTACAGTATTTCGGTTAGATCTAAGGTTACGAGAGTTCATTCTCGGTGGAGGTATTAGACATCTAAGATAAGTTGGAGCTAGGTTATTTATAATTTTGTAATAGAAACACAGTCTCCTGTGCCATCGGCGATCTCTTAGACTTTCAAAGCCAAGTTCGTTGTAAAGTCTCTCACGATTTGTTCCAAAGATGGCTCCTGTGATTGCTAAAGAAGCATTATATTGCACAGATTCAATTTTATTACAGTATGTCTCATTCAGTGGATTGTCATATATGTTATCTCCATACTCTAAGTATGGTCTAATAAATGTATATATTAATTAACGTAGCTCTCGGTAGAATATAAAAGAGACGTTTAATTAATGCAATACGTTTGTTTGATTTTGTAATTTTTTCCTTCAAATGATGATCAAAGGATAACTTATACTCTAGTATCATACCTAAATGTTTTGAGTTTCTTGTCTCTCAATTAGACTGTTACTAAATGTCAAATCTGGTTGCTGCGTGTTATTCCTTTTAGTAGAGAACAGTACTTCTGCAGCTTATTCGGTGGGGTCTGGATTAAATGGCATTTTCCATTTGTATGCCCAATCCGATGTCATTATTTAAAATGTTGGCAAAAATAGTGTTATCCACGTTGACTTGAAAAATAGAGGTATCATCAGCAAATATTTTGACATTAGATTGGAGACCATCTGGACGTTCGTTAATATAAATAAGAAAAAATAACCATTATGGATCTCCATTTCTGAAGTTTGCCCATTTAAGACAACCCTTTGAATACTATTACTCAAAAACCTTTTAATTAAATTTAAAAGTGAGTTATCAACTCCATACGATTTTAATCTTGTCAAATGCTTTTGAAATATCTAAGAATACACCACGGGTTTCAAGTGATGGACAAGCATCAAAATTTGAATAAATATTGTGAGTTATAGCAAGTAACTGCGAAACGCATGAGTCATTTTGATGGAAGCCTGATTGACAAGAGGAATATATTTTACTTGTTTCAAAGTAGTTATATAGTGTATCATAGATACATTTTTCAAATATTTTTCCGCATATAGGTAACAAAGATATTGGTGTATAACTATTTAATACATTTTTGCTATTATTTTTGTAAACAAGAACAACATTAACCCTTTTCCATTGATCAGGATAAAAACCAGAACTTATTGCTGTTTTAAAAACAAGCAGTAAAGGTAAAACTATTGCATCATCACATATTTTCAACATACGTATGGAAGAACCATCCCAACCATGTGCTTTATTTATGTTCAGGGAACGAATTGCAAAAACAATTTTATGTTCATTAAAGATGATAGTATTGAGGCTTTTGTTTGTCTTGTACTCAAAAGGTGAAAGTACGCTCAAGTTTTGTATAGGTGAACATTGTTCTGAAAAGACATCATTGAATAAAAATGCTTTCTCGTAAGTGTTAGTAACAAACTTATCGTTATTTAAAATAGATGGTATCAATGAGACTATTAGTTTAATATTGACCAGTATGATTTTGAACCTAAATGCGGATCGTGTAAGTTATTTCCAAGATCATGAAAATACTTTGTTTTAGCTTCATTAATTAGGTTAGCCGTTTGTTTTGTAGTATTACGAAGTTCCTCCTTACTTTTCACAGAACGATCATTCTTAACGTAATTTTTATAAATTTGAGTTTTCTGTGTACAATTATTTTTAATATCACTTGTGATCCAAGGTGCATCTTTATCATTACATAATATTTTTTTATTTGGTACAAAATTATAAAAAATATTCAGTATACTTTCATTTAGGAATTCAACTTGAAGATCTTTTAGAGCATTTTGCCATTTAACCTTTGTAAGACTTTCCTTTATAAGGGGCACATTTGCTTTTGAATAGTCCAAACCAAACGTTCATATTTTGCAAAGATAATTATGTTACAACTGCCTCGTCTCATAAACATTTAGGAATGATTCTAGATTCTAAACTTGCCTTCAATCATCACCTGATAGAGAAGATTTCTAAAGCTAACAAAGGTATAGGTATTATCCGTAAATTATATAATTATCTACCAATACATACTTTATTAAACTTATATAAAATGTACGTAAAACCAAATTTGGGCTATGCGGATATTATTTACCATAACCCTAAAAATGATACTAATACACGTGAAATTGAGTCCGTACAGTATATGCAGCATTATCCATCGGCGGTGCTATTAGAGGTACATCAAAAGAAAAATTATATAATGAATTAGGACTTGAGTATTTATCTGATAGAAGGTTACGTTTTTTACAGAATTTTAAATAATCAAGCTGCGTCTTATTTACGTTTTTTTTACCAGACTTGAAAAACTCTACATATAACCTTAGAAAAGAAAGACAATTCTCGGTATCAAAAATGAAAACTGATCAATTTTCCTTCTTTCCATACTGCAATTTTCAGTGGAACAAACTATATAAAAATATACGAAATGCAACTTCGCTAGCTATTTTCCAGCAGAGTCTTTTAAAATTCATTAGACCTAAACAAACACCCCTTTATAAAATTCAACACCCAATTAATTTAAGGCTTCGAGTCGGCCTCAACCATTTTCGGGAACGTAAATTCCGTCATAATTTTAAGGATGCTATGGATCATTTTTGCTTACGTGGAAATAATTCGCCAGAAAACTACACTGTCCTGTGAATTCTGGTCTACGCTTATCGCCCTTTGACAGTCTTTGTGTTAGCAATGTTGACGTTATACCACTACATACTACTATTCTTACCAGGCTTCTTCTTTACGGAAATGAAAATTATGATATCGAAACTAATAATACTATCATAAATTGTACTGTCCAATATATTATTTTGACGAAGCGGTTTGATCGTCAGTTAATATAGTTATTGAAACCAAATATATGTACGTTGCCAAGCTTCGCTTCTTATATATCTTTTTGAGACCTTTTGTATTTAATATTTTATTTATCTACTTTTATTTATTTATTTGTATATTTTTATTTTTATTTCATTTTTTCAAACGTGGCAGTGTTCCCTGGAGATAGAACTCTTGTGCCTTTTGGAGAACACTGCCTTGTATGTCTACAATGTGCCGTCTAGTAGTATGTATGTATCACTATGTTTTTATATTTTATATTTATTTTTGTAAAGTTTGTTTAATGTAATTATTATTATTTTTGGAATAACTGGACACTCTATGGAAAACCAGCCAAGCACGAAATGGGTCTTGAAGCCAGATAAATGTAAAGATTTTTTTTTTCTATTCAAGTACAAAATAATTTACTGCAATAACAAACTTTGAGTTAAAAAAATTAGATAAACGTAAAATAAACAACAGGGATATGTACTAAGTAAAATAGGGCAACACAATATTAAAAGATAGGCAATGATCTCTGCAAGGCACGACGGTGATATCACCAGAATCCATGGCCTGCAATACGATAGAAGTAACGAATAAGATGTGATGTATATTGTTCACATTCAGGGAATTTTAAGAAATGATATATAGATTTTTTTATATGAGAGATCCTTCAAATCGTTTGTAGCTAATTATAAAGATAATTACGTTAGAGAGGATTATTTGGTTAATAACGCTGTTCTAGTTTTCACTACCATAAATAAATATTTTCACAATTTTAGTGCAATTAGGAGGGAAAGGTGATTGTCAAAGAGTGTAAATCGCTGAGCAGAAACCATGTGAACATACAAATAACAAACAAACATATGAACATACAGAACATACAGAAATAATTAGAATTAGAATAAAACGTATACCTGGCTTAGCTTCTGCAAAAGATGCAATCACCAGACAGGAAATTGTAATAAATGAAAAAATATTAAATGGTGTCATGGTGGATGCTTCGTTGTACTCAATAAACTGAACAACAACAACAACAACAACAACAACAAAAAATGATAATAATTTTATTTCTCACAACTTTTGTCCATGTGTAAATTTGTGATGCTACTTGGATCTCTTAACAGGTAATATGATCTATATTATGTATTTCAACATTATATTTGCATATATCTTTATTATTATATTATTTGAAAATATAGTTTCTATTAACCATTAGCCATTAGCAATTGTTGTTTAATGTAAAGGGATAATGCATTTGATGCTTCGTTTAACTTTTTATACAGTGGTATATGATAAACTGATGATGCGTACCGATATCTAATCATGTGTCCATGGGATAGATTAATTCACAGCGTTTATTATAGCTGTATTATGACGTAACAGCTCTCCTTGATATAATACGCATGGACAGCACTTGTTACGGAACCGAGGGGAATGAGAGTGGAATTAACGGTGATTAAATCTAGGCAGTGTGGAAATAAATTTATTTTTCAGCGCTTTTAAAATCATGAAATAATCTTCCGCTCTTCTTGAGATATTGGGATTTAACCCAATTTTAGTAATGCGTATGCTTATATTAAACTTCTCATTGGAAAGGTTTTATAATCAGGCGCGGATCTGGCGCAAAATGTGAGTGCAACGAATGTTTTTTCCTTTGGAGCGGCTGGCTAAATTAGTAAATCAATGTCGTCCACCATGCTTGAAGAAAAAAATGTTCCTTATAAATCGCCTAAAACGGCCCATAAACCGTGTTGTTTTCATATTTTAAACTTAATCAAAAATATTTCTATAACACTGTAACACTGACAGTGTTAATATCTAAGAACATGGGTACAACAATAGAAGTACAATACTGACTGTATCACTCGACATCTTCCCAGATCCACCCCTGTTAATGTTATAAGGAAGCAGGAGTACCTACCAGCTTTCATCTACCTACTAAAGGGTTAGCAGCCAATTCTTCAAAATCAAAACTAACTTGTGGGTATGTATAAGGAGGTAGGGTAATAACTGGTAAGATAAATCTTTTTGAGATGTTACCGTCATTACTACCTCATGTGATATTCTATTATTCAGCTAGATATACTCATTATATGACTTTATCATCCCTAATTTGTACTAGTTTTGTGTTTCTAATGAATGATTGTTATTACCCTATATGGATATATAAAACTCTTTCATTATTTTGTACTGCTTTATTAAATGGTTGTTATTACCCTATATGGATATATGTATAAAACACTTTCATTACATTGTACTGCTTTATTAAAATTTGCATGAGTAATACCGGGGCGGAACTATGTATAACCTGCAATCATCGAGTGTCCTTTCAAATAGTCACTAGGATCCGTTGTTCCTAGTTAATTTAAAAGCATTTCCATGGAGAATATCATGTAACGTGATGTGTACGTGATAGCCACGCAGCGAAATACACATGCAGGCTTTCATAATGAACGTTTACTAAAGAAATCTAAAAACAATCAGCAGCGAAAGTTTCACTGAAATTCGTATATTCAAAAAGCAAGTGGCAGAAGTTTTAGTTTTGGAAGTTTTACACTAAATTTTTTTGACTTCAAAATGATATGATATAGGTATTGACCGTAAGGATTTAAATGATTTTTTACGGGAGCCATTAGTTTAATTTATTTATTTAGTTTAATATTTATTTTCTTTAGTTATGACACTGATTGAACCCAATATATTTTTTCACTTACGAAACTAACTGAAGAAATATTTATCGGCGTTTTTTTTCTTTACTTACTAAATGGAAAGAAATCTGGAATAATTTATTTAATTTACATATGACACTAAGTGAAGAAACATATTTAAAACTTATTTTTCTTCAGTTACGGCGCTAAGTGGGAGGAAAAGAAATTATTTTACAATTATTTTTTTTTACACTTAGAACTTTACGCGAAGAAATTGTTTCAACATATGTCGCAACAAATAGCAACCATAATGGAATATCAACATTAAGTGTATACTTTTCAACTTGGTGTTTCTTTTAAAAAGAGATGGAATGTTACAGGAAGTATACGATGGGTTCTTTGAATAAGCTTTTTACTTGAGGTACATTCATTGATCTACATTAGTTGAAAATGTTTCGCGAAAAACATTTAGTGTAGCTATATGTTTTTGTTTTTATTGTAGCATAGCCTTCGCGTGTAGGTTCTGATGGGTTACAAAACGTAAGTGAAAAAAAAAACATGTCCGTACAATTTCACTTCTTAGTATCGTAAGTGAATAAAAAACAAGACATGAATTTTCTTTACTTAGTGTTCTAAGGAAGGACAAAATTAACGCTGATAAAATTTACCTCACTTAGTGTTCTAAACTAAGTAAAGAGAAACAATGGCACTAACGGGTTTCCGTAGTTTTATTACAATGTGTTAATTTTGTGGAACTAATGCCTTCTTCAATTCTTCAATAGAGCTGTTACTGCCTCCAGTGCGTTATAAAAATTGGTAACAAATGTAGCATCAAGCGCGCACTGTTGTAAAATCCCAGTTGTCTTGTTTTCAGGATCTTCTGAGAAAATAAAAGAACATACATTCTGCAAACATGCACATAAAATATTGATATATAGTCCTCCTGCACCAAGAGATGTGAACCAGTTGTTGTTAGACTGAAAGAGACGTAATGCGTAAGCATGGTTATATTAAACTTCCCAAAGGAAACCTTTACAATTTTTTAACGAATCTGTTGTCTTATTAATTCAATAATAACTATTTGGTATATTCTTTACCGGGAAATACCGCGTAAAGTCTAAGTGACGCTCGAGCTTGCTAGGGTTTTACGATTTCCGGTAAAGAACATACCAAACAGTTTTTATTGTATTAATTAACTGGCTATATCTCATGGAAACCAGGCAAAAAATAAAACATAATATTCATAAATGTAGCAGATTCGAACGATATTTAACTTTCATACGAAATAATATATTTACAATACCATACTTGGAACTTTGAACATGTACTTCAACAGAATATTTACAAAAATGCATCGTCGCGTTCGATTATCACTGGACGACGTTTATAGTTTTCTAGATGTGTGCCCATTTATGTTAAAGGCACTTGTATCCTTTTTATGTTGATTTATAGTTACCTCATTTTTTAAAAGCCTGGATATCTAAATGATACAAATTGAGCCATAAAAAAATTATAGACCTTTTACAACTCCAAACTGCTATTTTTCGGTATAATATACTTTTACTTCACCATGGTTTGATGAAGAAAACATTGAATAGATAAACATTCTGAACAAGATTAAATTAACGAGCAATCTTCTTATTAATAATTAATTACGCTATGTATAAATGTTTTATTTTGTTGTATTGTTTTATTTACTCACTTGATGTGTTTAAATTAGCATATATAAATCTCACTTATAGCTGTTATCAGTTGTAGCCACATAATTAGCTCCAACTTTCGTCTACTTTGTTGTAGCCCTTTAAAATTTTCTGCCGTCGATATGTCTATTACGCAAAATCGCGTGAGCAGAATTTGCTTGTTTTTTATTATTTCGGCCTATACAGATAATAATATGAAGAGTGGGTACTTTGTGGTTTTTCTCCAACTGGAATTGATTGAATAACTCATGAAAATCAGAGGATTTTATTTATAGTATGTACGGTCACATAATCCAATGAATTTAAGCAACTTGGAGTAACCCTTTTCCCGTGCGTTGTTCGAGGTAATTTAATTGATAATTAGAGTTTATCTATGTATCTACTAGCCTTTAAAATTTGGATTTTTAAAATTGTGTCTTAGAAGGAGAATTTTTATTTTTTAAATGGACTTAGTTCCATGTTTTTATGAACACGATTATGATTATGATTATGATTTTACCATATATTGCTCTTAATCTGTCCATCTGGTATCATCGTTAAGAAGAATGGAGAGTCATCTTTCTTATTACTTGCGGGTCTTCTGCTTGTGAAGAGCTCATAGTGAACTTAACACATGTGTCCCCCATTGGATGCTTAAAATAGTAATTTCTTTGTTTACATAAATAGCTACCATATTGGGTTGCTAAGCACGGAAGGTTATTATGGCTATATAAAGGCCCAGAGGAAAGGCATTTTGAACCAATGAAAAGGCTCTATTTTCCGTATTGGACGACTCAAAATGACTGCCAGTTAATAACAACCTATACGAAATTTATTTAACATTATACTTCCAATAACTAACCCCTTGTGAAAAGCAAAATAGCAAATAAATGCTCAATCATTTGTTTCCTTTCTGGGGATACATTGAAGGGCTAGCTAAACTTCTAAATGCAACTAAATATATATATCAGGATCTGTCGCACTAAGATCTCTAAAGAGGAGAGAATGTAAGTTGGACAGGTTTTTTTATTTTTTATTTTTATATTAATAATAGAAAAATTACAAAACAATAACACACTTTAAAAACGAAAATCAAACGATCAAGCCTAAAACATAGGCAAATACAAGAGCAACAGGACAATACGAAACTAGAAGAAAGACAATGCTCCCTACAAGGCACCGAAGTGATATCGTCAAGGAAACATTGCCTGATACATTAATAGTTAAACAAAGAAAC
>JANTOQ010206922.1:0-14031 GCA_027564595.1 Bythotiara depressa | reverse complement strand
AAAACTTCAAAGAAAGTTTGGAGAATATATTTTATTTTTAAGAGCAGTTCCAGGGAAACCTCTTGTTGTAATCAGTATAAATATTCTGTGTTTCTCAAAGCAAAACAACTTTATAAAAGCTAGCACAAACTGTCAGAGTCTTCTCATTTGATAAGGGAAGATATAGGTCGTATTATTGAAGCTGCAGCTAAGAAGCCTAAATAGTGGCCACTAACAGATGTCATTCAAAGGCATACAAATTCATTTGCTCAGGATATAATTCACTCAGTTTCTAAAGGAACATTTCTGACTGCAAAGCATACACTTCTTGGTTGTGGATTACACAGTATGACAGGAATAAAAAAGCCAGTTGATATTCTGTCAAGACTAGAACACTGTTGCAAATATGATACAATAAGAAAACTGGAAACCTCCCAAGCAGAACTTGCACAGTGGTTCATGCATAATCAATTCCTCTTCCTATAATTCCCAAAGATCATTGTGGCTCCAGTAATCTTTTGGTGGGATAACTTTGATTCATTAAAAGAGACCAAGGAAGGTTAGCTTGTTTTTCTATTTTAACATTTTGGTTAGGTTTATATATCCTTCAACATCTAGTAGACATTTTTACTTCTATTTATATCTTTGTCTTAGGCAGGTATGTGCTTGACATATGCAAATGACAAGAGTAACGATTAACATATGATATGTTTGGAAATGTTTTAGATGGTCCATTTTTTTAAATTTTGTATTTATTTATATGAATTATATATTATATATTAATAGGTTCAGTACATACTTGTCATGGTGTTGCTTATATGGAGGAAAATGGTGTCACCATAAAACGGCGGAACAATATGTATGAGCTGAAATACAGCGGAAATAAAAGACGCTAGACATACCAAAAAGGAAAATAAATCCTTATAAAGAACCTGCTGCATTTCAGAATGCAGTAATGAACGAAAATAACAGCTTGGATGCAGATAGAACGGTTTTAGCTTGGAAACTGCAACGCCAAAACAACAGGTGAATAATGTTAAACATAATTGTAGAAGGTAGGATTATAGTTTCTGCAACCCTGATAGGTTAAGCATACTCACAATCTTTAAATTTTTCGTTTAGGTGGAGTTAAGAATTTCACGATACAAGAGGCCACTTATGAAAGGTGGATATTATCAAGACCCTAACAAGCAAAGTATGTAGACTCTTTACTCGAAATATCAGATCTAACTGGAGGTCAGCATCTACGAAAATGCCTTCGTCAATCAGAAATTACCAAATCTGAAGAAAGGGTACACAAAATCATGAGTGTATGTATTAAAGGAAGATCTAATTAATCTATTTTCAAAATATCTAGATATGGACTGCTTTTACAATCTTGCTTCCAGGTGTCCTCTATCCGAAACTGCTACAAACTGTTTGCTGACTACTCAGGATCGGAGGAAGAAACTAATGAAATAATTTGGTAAACGGATTGATGCTTGAAACGAAGTTAAAGCGTTATTCTTTGATCCAATAAAGAGACAGGAATGGAAAGGCTTTTCAACCAATGATAAGAAAGTATAAGCAAAGGCTGCCAATGGGAAAATAGCAGAGGTCAGTGTTCAACGAGACATATTTGCGTTAATTGCTGCAAGGTCAGATAGAGAAAGAGCTCCAGTAGATATCAGTAAAGCATTGGAATATCTTCTTGCTCCAGTCCCATTGTCAATGGCATACTGTGATGGTCAACGCCGAAGACATACAAATAGATATTAGATTTAGTTGCTGTTATTCGAAGTACTATGAAAGTTCTTGACACATTTCGCGATCTTGAACTTCGTATTCTCTTTGATATACCGATAGATTACAAAACAGTCTACATAGCTTGTGATACCTATAAAGATTTGTCAATTAAGGATTCGGAACGAAATTACGTGGTCACACAAACAAATTTATCACCCGGAATTCAAATGTGCGTATTCCACCAGATTTTAAACAGTTTCTTGGAAATGGTGATAACAAGGAAAGACTTTTTGAGTTATTGGAAGAGATATGGCTTCAATACAAGGTAATATTGTGTGATCGCACAATCTATTTTGCAAGAGGAGAAAAAAGCATTAAAATTACTAGTAACAAACATTAAGTTATTGAAGAATTTCAAACGGTTCATAAAAAGGCTGATACTAAGATAGCGTTTTTGATTGAACACTTCATTGCTCATAAAATGCAAGATAAAGTTGAGTGTATTATAAGGTCATGCTCAGGCGACACTGACATACCAATAATTTTACCTAGTGCATTAAAAAGAGATTAAGTAAATGATTACGTGGATAATGGAACTGGAAAAACCAGACATATTTTGCACCTAAACAATTGTAGATTAACTGACATTCAATCACAAGCATTGTTAGGTCTGCATGCGTATTCAGGAAATGAATATTTTTCATCTTTTCTACGAAAAGGTAAAACGGTTTGCTGGAAGACAGTGAAAGACAACGAAAAGTTCCTGAGCTTATTTTCGATGTTGGGTACTTAAGTGCGTTTGTCAGAGAAAGCTTATAAATCCCTTTAAAACTTTGTTTGTACAATTTGCGGAGAACAAAAAATGCTTCAGTAAATGAAGCAAGGAAACTGGTTTTTCGGAAGAAGTTAAATACAAACAATAAGGTTCCTGATATATCATTGTTATCACCGTGTTCAACTAGCTTTGCTAGAAAGTCAATTCGAGCCAACTATGTTACCAAGATGTGGAGAAATGCTAAAAATCCAGTACTTGGCTTGGGTGCAATAGCCGATCATGGATGGTTTCTTGACGGAACTCCAGACTGGATCAATGTTCCATACCCAAAACATGTTGTGTCACTGCTGTAGAATAACGGTTTGTGTGAAAACAGTGATGCTGATGATGACAATGATGACAACATAAATTCAGATTCTTCAGTTACTGATGATGAAGAAGATGACGACGATGTTTAAAGAATATCGCGCATTTGGTGTTACCTTCTACTACTTATTTATTACCGGAAAAAACTGACAAATTTGGTTGTGTGATAATTTACAGACCAGACATTATGCTTGTTTCTGCACGTGCTATGAATGTTGAAATTTTCACACATTGATAGATCTTTAATAACTGCAGCATTGTGGCAAGTTTCACCAATGCCACTTAATTTGTGTGTATTTTAAAGACCAAATATTAAAACTAAGGACTGGTCCTTAAAATACACATGGGTCATGTGATTAATTTGGTGATGTAATTATCGTGTCTGATTTTCATTATGCTTTAATCAACGTAAGTTTTATGTTTATATTATTATATATTCAAGTTGAGAGATAGATAATTTATATTATTTCTAGTTTTACCCTCGTCTAAGGGATACTAGCTGCAGACCCCTCAGCGGGTGTTTTGATACATTCTTTTGATCTATATTTTTCTAATGAGATCCCACATTTCTAATGAGATCCCACTTGCACACACATAAACTTCCTCTTGCCTATTTCATTTTAATTAATTGTAACTGTGAAATTCAATTGAATCTTGTATAAAAGTACATAGAAAATACGAAATTCTGGTCTGTAGAATGCGCAGTAGTCATGTGACTAATGTGAACAATTGTCTAACTCACTTCTCACTTTAATCATAAATGTAAGTTTCATGGTCATAGCTATTATAGAAATGTAAATATTAGGGGTTAGGTTAGATGATCCCTGTTTGTAACAAACAAAGCTTGTGTTCTTACCCCCTGACGAAGTATTGGCCATAACAGAAAAACACCTCCTCTGCAGTCTGATCCAAATCCAAATTCGGAATCAGCGTATAAAAATTGACCGAAATATGTTGCACCGGTAAACTCCCTGAAATGTTGACATGTACCTCACTCTCCCCCTGGTCTAAAATGATTTCCAGTCCTAGTCATATCCTCCCTAATTTAAAAACAATAAATTTTCAGATTTATTTTCCTCTTCCATATGAACGTCAAATCTGGGACTACTCTAAAGCTAATATTCATTTAATTGAAAGAAGCTTTTTACAAGTTAATTGGGTTAAGGTACCTTAAGATACCTTTTGAAACGGAAAAATTATTCTTCATTTTATTTTTAACCTAATGATTTAGAAATGCATTCCATTCCACTACAAACATTAATTAACCGTCAACGCGCGTTTACTATACAGTACCTGCTACTATTTATTCTCTTCCACATTTTCTGTATCTTGAAATTAAAGGACATCTATTCCGAAAAGCTGTACCGTTAACGAAGTTACATATTTAGCTCCAACTCATTATAGCATTGTCGTATGACTTTAAAATTTTCTGACGTCAAAGAGATACGCATTGTGCAAAAAAGAGCGTCCGGAATTTTTTTGTTTTCCTCTCTTTCAAAATGAGCGGGTGCTTAAGTGAAAAGTGGTCGTATTGTTAATGTTTCCGTGCATATATATACAATAACTCTGGAAATAGGACCAAACAAAGGAATTCTGAACATGCGATTTATCTTCTAGTCAGTGTGGCAACTTGGAGCTCTTTATAGCGTTTAAAATGTTTCTAATAATGTCGTTTTTCAAAGGGGTTTTTTCTCACCATGATTTAGTATTTCATCAATTTTTTAAATGGATAATTATAGGATTGCTATTTATATTGTTGATTGCAAAGTTTGGCTTGAAGAAACAAATAGGAAGTGTAATATTTTTAACATTTATTCACCTTGTTTAAAAGGTATCGAGATACCTTAAAGCAGTGAAAGATCTTCATGTCAACGATTAAGTCAAATTCCTTAGTGAATGTATTATAGATGTTTTTAATAATTTTGTGCCTAATTAAACCATTATTTGTAATGATAAGGATCCTCCTTGTATGAGTACAAAAATTAAGGAAGCTATTTTAGAAAAAGCAAAAATATATAAACATTATGTTAAAAATGGGCGTACTGCAAATGATAATTCAAATTTACAACAGTCTATATTACATACTACCAATGTAATCAATGAAGCTAAGACGAGATATTTTTCTTATCTTAGTCAAAAATTAAATGAGCCACACATAGCTCTTAAGACATATTTGTCAATAGTTAACAAATTCTTACATTTTTCTTACAAGAACAATTCCTCTAATCCAACCAATTCTCATAAATAATAATTTTGTCACGGATGTGTCAGAAAAAATTAATCTATTTAATGATTTCTTTGCCAATCGAATAAAATATCAAACAATCTCGTTATTAGTGAAAATGAAATCAGATCTATCATTCAGTCTCTTAATATTAATAAGTTACACGGTTTTGATGGTGTATCCATAAGAATGATAAAAATGCGTGGTGAATCAATAATTCTTCCTTTTAAAATTAAATTTGAAACTGTTATTAAATCTGGTATATACCCTGATGGATGGAAAAAAGCCAACGTTGTACCTGTTCACAAAAACGATAGTAAGAATCTGTTAAAAAACTACAGGCCAATATCACTTCTGCCTATATGTGGGAAAAGATATGAAAAATGTATATACAATAATATATACTCGCATTTCAATGATAATAATCTTGTCTACCATGTCAATCTGGATTTCGAAAACAAGATTTGTTTATATCTCAACTCCTTGCTATCACACATGAAATATACAAAAACTTCGATGCTTGTCCTCCACTTGAAACTCGCGGAATACTTCTTGATCTTTCTAAGGCGTTTGATAAAGTGTGGCATGAAGGTTTAATTTTCAAACTTAAATCATATGGCATACAAGGGCCATTATTAAAACTTATCACAAATTTTTGCCTAACAGATTTCACAGAGTAGTCCTCAGTGGACAGTGTTCTACCTGGAAAGAAGTAATGGCTGGTGTACCTCAAGGATCAATCCTAGGACCACTATTTTTTCTAATCTTTTTTAATGATTTACCTTGTGGGCTCCAATCTACCTTAAAGATATTTGCAGACGACACATTCCTTTCATTTTCTGTTTTGTTTGATAACATACGGTCATCAAGTATTTTAAATGAGAATTTAAAATGAGTTACAAATGGGATTTTCAATGGAAAATGTATTTTAATCCAGACACTTCTAAACAGGCAACCGAAATTATTTTTTCTACTAAAGTCTCAAATACACAACTGCTAGCATTAACATTTAATGAAAATAATATATTATCTAAAGATTCCCACAAGCATCTTGGTACGTTGTTAGACAAAAAGATTTCTTTTAATCATCATCTATAGGAGAAAATTGCTAAAGCTAATAAATGTATAGGATAAATTTCTCGTTTATACCAACACTAACACAGGCATACTTTGGTTAATATTTAGAAGTTTTTGTGAAACCTCACTTGGATTATGGGGATATTATATATGATAATCCTGAGTACGAAAGTTTTTCACATAAGATTGGATCCGTCCAGTACAATGCATCACTAGCAATTACGCGTGCAATTCGTGGAACGTAGATAGAAAAGCTTTATGAGGAATTAGGCTTAGAACATTTATCTGACAGGCGCTCTTGTAGACGGCTATGTTTTGTCTATAAAATTATAAACAATCAAACTGCACCATATCTTAGGGACATGGTTCCTATGGAAAACTTAAGTATATGCAATCTCAGATCAACTAGAGTCTGGATACCCCTACTGCAAGAACTGGACGGTTTCAATCTTCTTTCTTTCCCTACTGTATTAATAAATGGAATACTCTTAACCATGACACTTAAAAGTTACCTTCTTTGCCAGCTTTTAAACATCATTTATTACGTTTTAATCGGTCGATTACTTCTCCTATATATAACACTCATAATCATTATGGTCTAAAATTATTAACACGATTAAGAGTTTGTCTCAGCCATCTGTGGGAGCACAAGTTTCGTCATAATTTCAATGAGGCAATTGATCCATTTTGCAATTGCTCTAATGAATTAATCGGGTGAACATTTCCTTTTGCACTGCCCAAACTATATTACACTTCGTGCTTCTCTCTTCGAACATTTTCTTTTGCACTGCTCAAACTACATTACGCTCCTCTCTTTGATAATCTCAGTCAAAATAACATTCATGTCTTACCATTTCGTAGTTCTTTTCTAGTCCGATTGCTCCTTTATGGTAATGATACGTACGATTTCGTTTCTAATGAGAATATCTTAACATGTGTCATGAAATTTATTATATAATCGAAACGTTTTGATGGAACTCTAATGTGAAAATATGAAAATCAAATTATTTATTTTTTAAACTGCTGGACCTTTTCTTTTATCCTTTACTTTTTGTTTTGTTGGGGGTAGCACATTTGGCGATATCACAATAGTGCCTTCCCATATATGTTGTATTTTGTTAGTATTTTTCAATATTTTTGTATTATGTTACTTTATGTGTTTGAATGAAATATACTTTTATTAAAAAAATTTAAAAAATAAAAAAAATGTCTAACTTTTCAGATTAGTGTTGTACGAAATGAGTCGTTTTATAGCTAGGGGATAATAAATTTTGACTGAAAAACTAAAAACAAATTGAAAAACCAAAAAGTCATTCAAAAGAGAAGAGGTCTTAAAATATATTATAACGATTATAAGATAGGCTGGTTGACCAAAAGGTTATTCAAAACGGAAGACGTCTTAAAATATATTTGAACGATTATATGATAGGATATAGTTTTAATTTGTTTTAAACGTTTTGCGTTACGTCGCACGGTAGTAGTGTATAATTCCAATTAGCTAGATCATCATCTTTGCGATATCAAGAAATATTTCCATATGTCTAGGTTTTCGGGTTCGTGATGTCCGAAATGAGTCGTTTTATAGCTAAAGGATAAGAAATTTTGGTTGGCCAAAAAATCATTCAAAACAGAAGAGGTCTTAAAATATATTTTAACGATTAACGATAGGAAATGATAATAAGTACGGCCTATTTCGCGAAAAAAGAGGCTTTCCCTAATTGAATTCTCTACATTTTGAGAGAGGCGTTTTTGTAAAAGAATTTCATTTACAGCACCACGTGTAAAAACATAATAAACGCTCCAAGTGCTTACAAAATTGTCCCCGGAATTTATAAAAATTTGAATTCATTTCTTTGCTATTTTGATTTTTCCAGGGGTGATAATAATTGGAAATAAACGGAAAAATTAAGTTGATAAAAGCTGACAAGTCCCCCTAATCTTTCATAAAATTATAAGAGTTACTACTAGGAAATTTACAATAAGCAGGAGGTGTATACAGATCTTATAGGATTAAGGAATAATTTAGTCATTGTTTTTATTTTTTTAAGTATCTTCACAAAACTAATTCAAGTTAAACATTTTTCACATTTTGGTCAAACAGCAGGCACTTACGTTTATTGATTATTTTGATTTTGTTCAAAAAAATAATCATATGTTTCCATGGAAACAAATACGTCGGAGGCAACATTTCTCCCTTCATTGCAGAGATATTATTGTTTAAGTTTCCGGTTCGTGTGTAGAAGATTTGTATAGAAGAGCTGACTGACTTGGGTGTTTGTGTACTTTGTCAATGCAAAAATATTGATTTTTATTGAATATGTAAGACTGGTAGTTGGAGACAAATGTTTGTCACAAAACAAATTGATGAGTAATTAATATATTATTAGCAAATTAAAGGTTTGTCTCGTTCTAGTGGTGGAGCACTAGAGAATGGTCGTGTTCAAAATAGAAATGTACAAATCTCCTCGTTAATATTTATTTAAAAGCAATAAAAGTTCAACTTTTTCATTTCGACTTATTTAGCGTGTAAGTGTTTTAACGAAATCAACACAATGACGATATAAACTCTGCAGATGTTTCGAAGTAACAAAAGAAGAGACGGAAACTGATCTGCAAGTGAAATATTTCTGATGAAGTTTGTCATTTGATATTTCTCAAGATTGTTGAAAGTCTGGACATGTTAAGTATGATATATGTATGATTATGTATAAATTTAATTAGCAAGGCATAACTTTCCTTGAATAGTCTTTTAGTGAATGGAGCGAAGAGAAACAGTGGTTTTCAATTTAAAGAAAGCATTGTTCACGAATTTTTCTACTTTCTGATCGTTTTTAAACATCAGTAAAAACAGTTGCTCTTTTTTTATTGGAAAAAGTTTATTGGTACTTTTAACATTTAAATATATGGTTCTTTAAGGACAAGCTTTCGCTAAAATTTTAAATATAGTTTTTCAATCACTTACCTGAAATGGCGAATTTATTTAGAAAATAAACCAACCGAATCGGTTGGAAGTTCTGCGGCGAATTGGACATTTGCCGTTCACAATGGAACAACCGACCTCGGAAGGATGGAAAGCTGAGTCAACTTTTGGCGCGTGGCCGGTTACGAATGGCAATCGCATTGATGGAGGCAGATGTGATTAACACGGTCCCATTGTAGTAGTAATACCACGGTGACATTGTAGTAGTAATCTTTATGAAATTAACACTTCTGTTCAGTATTAGTTTGGATTAAGCGTTCAACTTTCAAACCTCGGTATGCAGGTTCAAAAAGCACCGATACCTTTTATTTATTTATTTATTTATTTATTTATTTCATTATTCCTTTATTTTATTATTCCTTTATACAAAACGCCAAATAACTTGAAACCGCTGTATTTTCGCAAGATTTTGACATACTGACGATGGATACATTACGAAAAGCTTCTGCTAATAAAATTATTTTATAGCTAACTGTTTTATCTTATTTTATTTTAGTAAACATCAGTTGTTTCTCAAACACGTGTATATCTACACATGTATATTTTAACATATAAAATACATATAAGTACAGAATTTGTATCAGTGTCGGTAGTGCAGAGGTTTCGCTCGTTCGTCTCGGAGTTGGCTAGTTCGGAGTTCGGAACCCCCTAACGTCATTTTATTTTTTTACAATTATGTTACATTACATATTATATTGTTAGAACGATACATCCTTGGAGCTTCAAGCTTACTATGTTTATTAATAACAATGTTACTGACTTTCATGTAAAAGTAAAAAAACAAGAACTTTCTTACGGTAAATTTTTAAAAACACGTTTTCACTAGGCTGAAGATAGATGTGCGTGTATAGCCTGGACTAGGGGAAAATGGCGACAACACACGTACGGAGTCGAGACCGGAGCCCAAACTATAGTTCTGCCGGCATAACCGTAGAGCAATAATTTGTTTGTTAAATAATTTCGATACTGTGGTGATAGATGTTTAATAGTTATTGCTTGTCCAAATAATTTCTTGGAGTGTTTTAATTATTAAGATCATTCACTCTATACAAGGATTTCATTACAACTACCGAGGTTTATTATATTTGCTATAAAATTATTTTACCGTCCGTTTTAAAGAAACATTTCTTGCTGTTTCCGTCCAACAATCGGTAATGATACGTTTTTTACAACTTCTCACATAGACAACACAAAATAGAAATTAGAAGCAGTATATATATGTATAGTAGTTGTACTTATAATTGTATAAGACGTGATCGAATATTTCTTGTAAAGGTGATGAGAACTCATAGCCATCGCATTGCCAATACTGTGACACAACTCAACATTAACACAGCTCTATACATTAACACTGACGCAGCTCTATACATTAGTTGTTTCATATGATAACTCACTTATTTTATTATACGTTCATTATATTGAACCAAAAATCCAATTCTTCTACGCTGAAAACCTTTATGATTAGGGATGGTTATCTCGAAATATCTTCGAAAACGATCTGTTTCCATTGGGCGTTGATGATAGAGAATATCGACTGTAGCTGTTCTGGTTCATGAAATCAAAAGTAGAATTTCCTAGGAATACCTGTACTATACAGTTATCTATGTCGACTAAAATCATTGTTATACAGAACTCTAAGACATCGTGTCTGAAGCTATGTAAGAAAATCTCCCATAACATCTTTGACTTGCTAAGAACAATGCACTCATCAGGATTAGCTTTCATTGAGTTGTTATCAAACTACGTGAGGAGTTTCAAAGATGTTTCTTCTAATTTTCCTAAAATGGATTGGCGATTTAGATACGTGTGGGTGTGATTTGCATGATTTTTACTCCATACACTAATACGTTAACGATCGTGTTTCTTTCACTATTCAAAACTAACATATGCCACTAAACACACCTTGTCAAACTAAAATAAATGATAAAACATGAATTAAAAACATGTTAAAATGAATGTTAAAAAACATGTTAAAACACATACTACAGACATCTACGGAAGTGGTCCACGCATGGCAAAAAACCATGGAATAACTTGCTAGTGCATGTGAAGTTTGTTAAAATTCAAATCTTCTATTTCAGAATATTTCGCAAGATTTTAATTCTAACGAGGCATGGTGTTGCTTTTTCTTTAACAATATGCACATTTCCCTTTCGGATATGAATCTCATCTCTTTTGATAAATGTACAACTTATTTCATTCCACAGCTCTTTCTTTATATCCTTCCGGCTCTCCTATATTTTTTAAATGTTATGATTATAATTAAATAGCGTGTATAATGCGAATGCAGGTTTACAGGTTTGTTACAAACAACCTCGTTCCCAGGGCATTTTACCGTCTTACTGCTAGCGGATGGCGTCGAAATATATTTCTTCCTCCGCTTTCCATATCAAAAAGTAAAAATAGCGCTTGGGACGAGCTTGGTTACCGAATGGTTATTCATATCATATTTACCTCAGTCCCATGAGGTCTGTGCTTAAATGATTTGGATTGTTCTGGGTACGAATTTGGAAAATAATTTTAAAATTAAAGAACTATGAACTAAGAACTGGGAAATTCCTTTTGACCTATCCACGTTAATATAATTATAGACTTTTAACAATAACCATTAATCGAAAAAAGTGTTCCTAAGCGAATTAAGTTACTTGCTGTAGAAGAAGAGCTTTTATTTTTACTCTCACGTTTTTAAAACAGAACAATTTTTTAGAATGAGTTAAACGATAAAATGAAATGAAAAATACGAAATGAAATACGAATGCGAGTTACGTCGAATTAGAATAAGATTTTATGCTTATCTATGTTCTTATAAAAGTTATTGCAGAAAGTAAATTATTGCGAATCACAAATATAAGACTATTTTTATTATTTATTGATATAGATTAAAGGTCGTGAGCAGTGTCAGTTCAACACTTAGACTAGATTAGTCTCTTTCTCAAATATATCTCTCATTGTGAAATGTGAACGAAGCGTATCGCAAATGTCGGCTGCCATAAGACAGGACTAAACACATTAAAAACCAAAATCATTTTTGTCCTAAAAAAGTTTCTTGTCCGAAATTTTACTCTGTCCGAAAGTTTTTCCGCCGAAAACATCAGTAACATGGATTTTTTGGGAAATGGGTGCCAATGCACTATTTAAGATGTTAAAAAACAAGCTTTCTTAGTTTTATAAGGATTAATATCGGAAAACAACAAAATTTTAAAAATATAAATAAATTTTTGTTTTCTTATATCATCTAATCAATACAAATAACATCGTCGTTGTCGTCATTATCTACAAAGATTTTCCGCCATTAAAGTGTTTGTCCGAAAGTTTTTCCGCCGAAATTCAAAAATTGTCCGAAAGTTTTTCCGCCGAAGTTTTTCCTGCGAAAATTTATCGTCCGAACATTCTCGTTTTTAATGTAGCCTAATAAACACTACGCAGTGAGACAATAAGATCATAAGCTTTGAAGTCATTTTTCGTGCCTTCTTTTGTTGACTCCTATGAAGTGCTGCCAATCGAAGAACTGTGGGATTTGTCGGAAGCTAATTTATCACACGCGGAAACAAACATTTGGCCAAAAGGAAAACAGTTAGAAAATCTCTTGATAGCGCAAGATGTTTCAATGCCAAATGTAAGCTGTATAACAGCTTTAACAACTTCAAAGTATATTCAAAATCGAAAATTATGATGAAAACAACGTCACACTTGAAATACCGGGATTGTCATTTGGGATATTGGTTGGCTCGGCTGTTCTCAGAACTAGTGTGCTGGAAAATAAATTATGTGGATTGTTCCCTGCGGCTGGTTTACAGGTATCAATATGTAAAGCAGTATCCGGAATAGGTATGTTGCTTAATACTTCTTAATACATATTTTAAGACTATTTTGCTTACTACTTATTCTTCTTTGTTTATACTACAGTTTATGAGCTCTCTCAATGGAAATTAAAAACATAGATCCCATTAAAACCAAAGGCGTATTAACTCTACGCCAGCAACTGGCCAATTCACTCCAAATCTCACCGTTATAATTCTTATTTCAGGAATTTTTCCTAACAAACTTATCGCTGGTGGGATCTGAGATTGAAGATCATCGGCGTCAATGGTAAACTATCAAATACACCAGAGAGTTTATGATGTGAAGATGATAATCGCATTCTCCAAGGTGAGTAAAAATTTATTGCTTGTTTTTCTTTTCCCTTCAGCAAGGCACAGTGGTGAGCGAGTTGAACTTGCAATACAAGGGTTGCGGGTTCGACTCCGATTCACGCAACAGTGCGAAGGATGACCTATTCGCAAGAACCATAGGTCATATATGTTTATATGTTTGTGTGCGCCAGAAGTGATGCATATAATGCGATATGCGAATGGTCCCCTGTGGTGCAGTGTTGTGCAATGTGCGTGGTTGTAAAGCTCTCTGAGCTGAAAGCTTAGAAAGAAAGAAAATGGACACTTGGCGCTACTTTTCAAGTATAGCAAATGTATGTTTTTCCATTTTAGGTGAGTTGGTAATGATACCCAAAAGCATAAGATTACAAGCAAATTTATTTACACGACCGGCTTCCTAGAACATCTTTCCGTACTTTAGATCGATTATCTTTCCGTACTTTAGATGAACATCTTTCCGTACTTTAGATGGAGAGGCAACAATGAAGAGGTTGATAGTTTTCGAAACAAAATCTCTTCCAAAGAAAGATGCTGCGCGGAAGGTAGGGGTTAATTAATATTTTGTAGCAACACATCTATACTTTATTTCCTTAAATCATGTATTAACATAAGAATTAACAGGTATTAAAGAGAAATTCAACCAAAATATCTCTTACAATAGGTATCTAATTCCAACCAATTATTATTGTTCTGCGGCTTTAGCCGATAGAACTATAGAATGGGCTCCGTCTTCCGTGTACGTTGTCGCCATTTT
>JANTOQ010206589.1:0-14033 GCA_027564595.1 Bythotiara depressa | reverse complement strand
TAAAGGATCTAATGTTATAATCTAGAGTTCTAGTTTCAGGTAAAAAGGTTTTTAAATATGCAGGAGCTATATTATTTCCAATGGTATTAAATGGCAATGCCATTTATAAGTCACACATGTAAAAGCAAGATATTTCGCCTACATCACTCCGTGGCTGTTATTAGCCATCGATTTTGAAGGGCATGATACTTCATGTTTTGGTTAATTTGGCACATTATGTTAAATATTGATGATCGGGTTTGTAGTACGTGATTACATTTAAATTACTTATTAACACTGTATTGTATTCATTATATTAAGCATTATATACTAATCCATTTAGGTTACATGCGGTTCATATAATTTATTTTGGTAAGAATTTCAGGGGTTTACCCTGAGAAGTCATTCAATAAGTCAATAAACACGTTTTTGTTGACACGTGACTGGTGCTATTTAAGGTGTGTATGTTAGTCATTATACTCCAATCGTTCACAAAAAGGTAAGGTACGCAAAACTTTTTATGTTTTGTGCTTTATAAAAAATTGATTATAGATCGATTTCAGAATTTTCGTAAGAACTATAGTTTTGTATTTGTTATTATTTTATGGGTTATATTACATATGAATGTAATATATGTATACGATGGCTCTACTTTGCTGTGTTTTCCTTTAGTCTTGAAATTATCCCAAACTAAATGAGGTTATTTCCGTTTGACCAAAGCGAATTAGAAAACAAATAAGCTCAAAAGGCAGCAGAAAAGACTATATTATTAATAACGGAGTTATAGGGAAAAGAAACTTTAAAAAATATGTTTCTATAAATATAATAGTTTGAAAAATATTTTTATTTTCTTAATCAATTAATTTATGATACGTTTCTGTAAAATTTTTAGACAAGTTATGTTTCGCCTCGTTCTGATGCAAAACTTTATTTTTCAAATAGTTATAAAAAAGTTATCTACTTTTATGTATGTTTCTGAAATATTCAGCTTAGATATATTCGGGACGAGGAATCTGAATTTGAAATCCGTTTTTTAAAATAAAACTAGAGAAAATTTTTCGTGTGACGTCTTCTGCCACTGTTATCGGGAAGTGTATATTGCTGAAGATAATAACAGTGGAATCTCCCCGTTCAAAAGTATTCTAAAGCAAATAAAGGTGTGATAGGACGATTACACAATTACCACCTTACTAGAAATGTGTTATAAACGTTAATGTAAGACGTCTTTGGATTATGGTGATATTATTTACGATTATCCAAATAATGATAAATGTACACAAACAATACGACATAGAACGTTTGAAATTAAGAATGATTTGACCATTGACGTAGCGTAGAGAAAACAATCCTTCTGATTGTCGTGTAGAATTGGAATTTTCAGCATAAGAATATGACGAGGTATCTGAATCAGAAATAATAGTCAAATAAGATAATTCTAGTAATAAAACACTCCCAGGCTTATTTTAGAACATTTAAAGTAGGTCTCAAATTTCTTGGTGACAAATAGGAAAAAGAGTGTTCGATGACGTCATCAGCACAATGATGACGTCATCAAAATAATTTTTTAACCAAAAGGTTTGTATTGCCCCCAAGTAATTATGTGCCAAATTATATTGTTATTGCATGTCTATTTCAAAAGTTATGGAGGGGGCGGAATTCCCCATCCCACCCCCACCCCACCCCCTAGTACTGAACCGCACCAATAAGGCTAGGCTGAATAGGGCTAAACAAGGTAACTGGGTACATGTAGAATTAAATCAACATTTTCTAACGTCAATAAAAATATTAAATATATATGTTAGTCAATAAAATATTAAATATATATGTTATAACAAATGCCCTGTTTTTGTTTTTGTTTTTGTTTTTTTGTTTTAAACGGGTTTGAAATCGAGATGGCTAAATTTCGTAATCGTATTACCGGCATGCCTTATGTTCTTTAGGTATAGTAGTCATGTGATTTTGAAGCATGGTTGAAGTATAATCAATCATATTTTTTCTCTTTTCCAAAATAAATCCAGGAAAAATGAGTCATACCATTAGGTAGAGGAATAATAATACAGTATTTAGAAAATATATAATTTTATGCGCAAATGTTCTGAAGAAAAGGAGATATATTCATAATATTGTAGTGTAGCGAGTGTATATAGTATCCTTAAGTGAAATATTTTAACTCTAGGAGAAGTTTTATTTTATTTTTCTGCATGTTGTTTATCTTGGATCTTAACACCATCAAAATGGTTGCTAAACGATTCCAACAGTTTGATTCTAACCGCGTTTAACTTCAGCTGTCGTTATCATTTTTTCTAAAATCAATATAAAAATAATGTTCAGAATGATCTTTTATTCGTGATTTTTATTATATTTGATTTCTATTATCTTTTTAAATTAAAATAAAATATACCAAAATAGAGATACGAAAGCAGCCAACGTAGGTGTTCTAAGAAATAGGTGTTCTAGAGGGGTATCCTTCCTGGCAAATGGAGGTGTTCTAATGAAATACTCAATTTGATGTTCCTGGCAAATTGAGGTGTTCTAGGAACACTTTCTTCCTCACCTGGAAGATTAAGCTGTCCTAAGAAATTATTTTCCCTCTCCTGGAAAAAAGTGGTGTTCTAGGAACAAATAATTTTGTTCCTGACAAATTAAGCCGTTCTAAGAAAAATAATTTATGAGTTTCCTGGCAAAAAGAGGTGTTCTAGGAAGAAATAATTTTGTTCCTGGCAAAAAGAGGTATTCTAAGAAAATATATTTATTGTGCTTGAAAATATGTTTTAGTTCCTGGCTGATTGTGGTGTTCTAAGGGAAAATAATTTGTTTCTGGAAGATTTAGGTGTTCTAGGAAAATAAAATCGTCTTCCTGGGAAATGCAGGTGTTCTAGAAGACTTCAGCAACTTTATAAAATTCTACTAAAAAGGTCCTTCCATTTCAGAACACCTGTTTTCCTAGAACACCTCCGTTGGCTACTTCTGGAGATAGGCGTTCTAAAAGGAAATATTTTCTTCCTGGCAACTCGACCTGCTCTATCAGAAATAGAACAGTTCTATAGAAAGTTTAATGTTTTTTTGGATTCCAATAACAAAATCACTGACAATTCTTAGTTAAAAACACCTGTCTTTTAAGAACAATCCTTGGTTGCTTGGTTGGGTGTAAAAGATCTAATAAATCAAAGAATGGATTTCAGGTCTAGTCGTTTTCCTTTCTTATCATTGAAAACGTTAATTAGATTACTTTGATTTCACATAATGTGTCTCAATTAGACTTCTATTTAAAAGAATTTAGCTGAATGATGGTTATTTTGAAATCTTAATTTCAGGAATATTGTTGGAAACATCGCGTGTCGTATGCGGAAACCGTTTTCAAATCTTTATTAAAATACAGAGCCCATTACAGAACTGATAATAATAATGACCACCATAAAATCCTTCTAGGAACTTTATATGACAATCGAGGCGTCTTTTATCGCTACTACAGGGCAAATCTCAGAATCAACTACCACCTACAAACAAGGGTCGATAATCTGTATTGTCATCATTGCTTTCTCAACAACTTCAGTACTGCCCTCCGAATCATTGCCAATTGATATAGATAGATCAACGGGTTTGCTAATCCTTTCATGCTACCAATGGTGACTGCCCAATTGAACATAACTGCTATATCATCGCCAAATCGTTTCAGTAATGTCTTGTATGTTAGTAAAAAAAAAAAAGGAATATTACAAATCACCAATGATGCAATCACCATAGCTGTTGCTATATAAATTCTCCTTTGCATTATTATTTCTTGTTGTTGTTGCTTACTTTTTCCCGCGTTTAAATCTACACAATTACTGGGAGAAACTACATTAAATCTCATTATGCTTTGACGAACTCTACCAACTGTGAAATATATTCGAACATGTATTGCTACACAAACAGCAATTACACCAGGAACACCAAATGTTATTAGAAGGTTAACCAAACTAAAATGCGTTGTATAATAAGTTGATCCTGCTATTACTGCCACTGCTATCCAAAGAATTACATTGGCAACAATGTAAATCCTTTTAAGTATCTCTATCTTATCGGCGTAAAAATATGGCTTATAAATTGCAATGTATCTATCCAATGCCATTAGTAACGTGCCACCACATACTGACAAAATACTACACGTATACCCTGTAATTACAGATAGTCCATATAAATGACAATTATACTTTTTAAACGTAGCCAAAATGAAATTAGCTGCCCAAACAGGTGTCACTAATGCACTGAGTATATCAATAATGGCACCATTAGCAATCAATATGTTTGGAAGCGTGTGTAAATCCTTTGTTTTGACAATAACGAAGAATACCAGTGAGTTTAATGAAACACTTATGAACATTTGTGCAAAAATAAATACGAAATTCGCGAATATACTTGTTTTGTATGCACCATATATAGGGACTCTATGAATTACTGAACAGTTGATATAGAATACGTCTTTTCCTGATACATTCATCGTGCGAAATTGTATCAAAGTTGGAATGGTTAAGAATTATATCCGATTCTGTCTCACAATAACTATTCCTTCGTTTGTTCTTTGACATTGAATCTGTGATGAATATTTAAGAAAACAATATTTTTAATTATTTATTTACTTTTCGCTTACTTCTTAGTTTTTGGCGAGATTATAAATTAATTTTTTATGTATTTAGTGTCTTTACCCAGTTCGTTTTTTATTACGATTTGAATTACAATAAAGACATATAAATGGACACCGTTTTTAATTTCACTATAAGAATTTATAAGAACCAGACCAGACAGTGATTAGCAAAAACAAGTCCATGTATGGTGCTTTAAATGACCCAGTACTGAAATGAATCAGAATGGTGGTCTCGTTTGGTGAGTCCTCGTGACAAGTGTAAGTGAGTCAGGTTGTGATGTTTGACGAGGTGAGTCACCCATCTCATGAAAACGAGTCTTGGTGCTTTAAATGACCAACTTAAGCGAGGCAAGATGTAGGACTATTAAATATATCAATATATACGATTATCAAGAACAAAATGCAATGTATGAATAATATGTGCTAACACAAAAATTATGCAGCACTTACATTCCAACTGTTAGTGGTCCGAAATTAATGTGACTGAATTTTCTTAGTGCCTTTGGAGAAAAATGTCCACACAATTCCTTTTATATCTTTTTTAAAATGATAAAAATCATGCATTCTGCATATAGAAATATTTAGCTATGAAAAGCCCATGGTTAAAGATTCTTTGTGATGAAAAAATTCACTTTGAAACCAGGTGTTAAAGATTAATTAACGGCAGTTAAGTTTACCTAACTAAATGATTATAAAGTAATGAGAGTAGACATAATGTTTGATGAAAACCTGAAAATTGAAATCTTTTAGCTTTTTCAGGGATATTAGGAGAAGCATCGCAGGAAGCCATATCTATAGTGTTAATATTTGTAAATAAAAAGTAATAACGTCTATTCGGGACAAAAGAAATAGAAGAAAATAAAAGTTTAACACTATTAAGCCGACATTTTATTTGGATTGTATATATTACCAAATTGTTGTGGTTCTGATTCAATTTATCGATGTGGTTTACGCTGGTAAAATAATATAGACACCCGAGAGTTTAATAATCTATTTTCCTGTTTTTCATAAGCCTTCAGCTCTGGGGAAGTTTACAAACACACACAGGTCACAGTACTGCATAAAATGATCGCGTTCCTATATTGCTATGTGGTGTATGGTGGCCCACCACTAGAAAATATTTTTAACATGAAAAATTTAACTTTCTATACAAATTATTATTCATCTTGAATAATATAGAAAGTTAATATCAAAGTTCACTTTTATTGGAGAGTTACATCTCAATTTTAGTTTTATAGTTACTTTTAAAAATAAATAATTTTGTAATGAAATTAGAGAAGCATTGGGGTATTAAAATTCAACATTGATCCTATTCCTGGCATATAAAGGTTTATGTGATAGCGATAGGTCATACATAATATAGCTCAACACTAACAACAAGATTTCGCCAAGATTGATGTAATAGCGATGGGCCATCTTACCTCCCAGCGCTATCAAAATAAATTTGAGAAAATCAATTTCATAGCGATGGGTCATTCCGTGGGTGGGCGCTATCACAAAGACTCTCCTTCGGTGGAAGGAAATATTTTTATTGTTATAGATCTAAAAAAAATTATTTTCTTTGCGCAGTTTTTTAAATGATCGAATAGGCACTAAAGTGGTTTAATAATACGTATGTTGTCATAATTTCAGGGCCTGTGAGAAAAATAGATCTTTGAACAGAACAGACTAATCTAGTCTATTTATGTTTTGATGAAATGAAATGTTATGAGATTTAAAAAAATTGGAATATAAAATCAAAGCAAAAATAGCTTTATACTGGAGAAAAACAAATTTACTGGACACGTTTATATTTACGAAACATAGTAAACAGCGAACCGGTTTTTTATTAATATGTCAGACTTTGGACTCATGATTTTACAAATTAAACTAAAATGTTTTCTACGGCAAATATCATTTTAATTATTGCATAAATTATTATAAACTTCAACTTTCCGAGGATAGGGGGAATTCTATGGAACGGCTTTTTTAAACATTATTTCTTAGACCCTATTGGATTCTCACCGACTGAGTCTAGAATGTAATCTAGTTTTGTTTTGTTTACTGATGGGAACAAAGCTTTCTTAGAAAAGCACAAAGTAGGAGTGTCAGTTTTTTATTTTGAAATAAACTACAATCAAGGTTAAAATATTTGGCACACATGGGTTTTTTTAAACCACATTCATGTTTTGCCACTGACCAAAAAATGAAGAATGGCGCTAGTTGTCAAGTGGAAAGTTGGTATGAATGCAAATAGACATGTTTTCTTACGAAAAACCTCGGAAATTGTACATGTTATAAGGTTTTCACTGTATTATGATGTCATAAAGCCCAAAGTGGACCATTTATGAATCTGGGAGGTTTCTCTCCTTGTTCACCTGTGCTGTAGGTAAACTGAAAAAGTTTGCCTTCTAAGTTCTTTATATGTGTATTCACTTAAACGTCACTTGTGGCGAACTCATTTTGGTTAATTTGGCACGTTGTGGCAAATATATATGACCAGCATTGTAGAAGCCTGTCGGCTTGAAAAATTCCGCCACCACACAAACTAGGGAATAAAACAAAGAGAAGGCTTTTTATAACCAATTTTTTCAAAAGTATGAATTGAAGAATAACGTTAATGTACAAAGGGATAATACTTAAACGTTCAAAAATGTTATAAACTAGACCCAGTCCAATGGTTACCACTGCGGAATATGAGCATGCTGGTTTAGTCCCTGTTCGTTGTTAAGTAATGAAATGGCCAGCAGTACACGTACAGAACCGACATGCTCACATACACAGTGAAATGTTTTTTCGTAACTGCTGCTAAGTGTGTGGAAGCCAGTCTTTTATATCTTTTAATTTGAGGGAAGGAAAAATCAGTCATGTGGAAAAACCGCTAAGTAAAAAATATTTTTTTCGAAAACGTGCTATTGTTAATCAAGCCAGTCGAATTGCTTTCCGAATAATTACGTCAAAGCAAACCAATCAGATGTTTCTACGCTACATTAGCCTGACCATTTAGCACAGTGACAGAGCTAAAGATTCTCGACGAAGCGCTCAGTTTAAATATTTACCGTAGAGCGGAAATCAACAACGTGGATGGTCATAATGGCAACTTTAAATGTATCTGTTATGTTTATGAGGTTACCGCACAAGGAAGTTAAATCTATTAAGGTGGCAGTAGGCGTTTAAAACTAATCTCTTGAGATATTGTTACATACGATTATGAGAAATCAAAATAGAAAATTAGTTAGCAATAATATTATTACATATGAAAATGGCAAGAAAGTGACCAAAAATTACTTATGTGCATAATTAATTAGGTACCATACCCCAAGACAATAGATATTTTGTGACAATATATCGGCAGAACAGCATAGGCTCGAAATTTGAAATTCGGTGTATTTATTTAGATTGATATATTGAAGGAAGTGAACCTAAAAAATATTATGTAACTTTTTATTGTCCGACGTGAAGATACGGAGAGTTTTTTTTTGTCTATTTTTAGGCCCAAGTACCATATTTACTGTTCCTATTAAGTAGCTTCCGCTAGGCCTATTGCACGGATATTGGTTTAGCTCCTCCACAAGAAGAAGAAGAGCAAGCATGAAAAGTTTCATCGCATAAAGTTTCACCATTCCTGAATTTCCGTGTTTTAAATTTAGAAAATCGTTGTTTTGAGAAAAACACGTTTAAACAACGTAAAACTTAAACTTATGCAATACTATACGTAAAAGTTATTTTAATTTGTAGTTTTACCCATTCATTTTAATACCAAACCTACCAAAGTCTTAAGTCTATCTTGTAAAAGTAAGCTGAAAAAATTTAATCAAGAAATGATGATGTATAAAAAACTTTCGTTTAACTTGTGGCACGCTAATTAATCAAAATTATTTTGATTATTTTTGCTGATTACTGATCGCCGTGGTATAACAAAATGATTGCGGGTAAAAATGGATGACATATTACTACCTTAAGGGTCACTAAAATGGTTGCAACACGTTGCTAAGTGCGTCGCTAAGGAACGTTATGAGACACAACTTATTTTTAAAGAACGATTTATCGAATTTCTTGAGAAAATAGATCAAAACCGATTCAGAATCGATTTCTCCGCAGTTGAAAATTGCGTGTAAGATTGAATTTTTTTTTTCAAAATTCTGATATTTAATGGTGGTCTACCTCCTTAACATGTTCTGCCCTCAATTTAAGTTGCCAAAGTAAATCTTTTACGGGAAAGGTTCATTCTCATTTGTTATTAATATGAATCACAGCAAGATTCGACCGGCAGTAAAAAGTAAAAATAGTTATTTCCAAAAAATATTCTTAGCTACTAACTGAAGGTATGAACAAGGTTAAATCACTTAAATAATAATAAATAGTGTCTTGCGTTCATTTAAGGAATATGCATGACGATGCAAGTGATCCAGCCGGATACTGCCGTTTGGGTTGCACATTTAAAGGAAAAGTGACAAAACATGATGAATGGGTCTAAAACAACATAAGTACTAAAAATTTGGAACAGGATTGTAGGTCAATTGCTAACGGATTAAAACATCGAGTAGGGCTGTTCCTCTCTCCAGGAAAGTATGTCCTATTTTAGGAACTTTATTTATAAAACTGTATGGCCCTGCACCCTGGACTAAAACGCAATTTACTATTTTGATTTCGAAAGCTAAAATCTAAAACAAGTAATAGCTATCAATTCAATCTGATATTTCTCAAAATTGATGAAAATGAATACATGGCTGCGTGCTATCAATGCAAATTTAATATGTCGAAACTCAATTCCAATTAAATACCCCGCCTCGCGCAACCAATAAAATTAAAGTATTTTGAAACTTAGTATAAAATAAGTACATGTAGCCTTCGCTATCAATACAGTTTTAACCCTTTAATGCATAAGTATACCTCCTGGAAATTGTCTATCTTTTATTGAAAATCAAGGTAATTTTATGAGGAATCAGGGTGCTTATAAGGGTATCTAATATTTTTTTTCTCCTAATTTTCTATTTTATTTCCAAAATTTTACCTCCTGGAAAGAAGCAATATAACAAAGAAATCTGTTAATAATTTGTCCATTTCAGGGAACACTGTGCATTAAAGGGTCAATGTCTTATAACTTAAATTTACAATAAAGTTTAGAGCTGTAAAAGCTGTATAACACAGTTTTACCATTTACTAGCGTGCTCTTTTTTTGGCTTAGCCAAATTTTATTGGATATGTGAGGGTCATTATAAAACCACCCTAGAAATGTTTCAAATGATTTGTACAAACAAAAAAGTTTTGCTAGCTCTTTGAAATCTTAATTACATCGGCTTTTTTTGTATTCTGAAAAAATCTTTATTAAAATACAAAGCGTTTTAAAGAATTGATGGAAAATAACTGATTAAAATATTGTCCACTTCAGAATTCGTGTAGTAACGTTTTATGAACATCGACAGTCCTTTTGTCTACAGCGCAAATTTAAGAACCCACTACTAGATAATCTTTACTTCCATCCTTTTTTTCTCAATAACTTCAGCACTGCCATCCGAATCATTGACAATTGATAAAGATAGATCAAGGGGTTCGCTAATCCCTTCATGCTAGCAATGGTGACAGTCCAAGTGAAAATAACTTCTGTATCATCATCGGATCGTTTCCTTAATTTCTCGTACGTTATTAATAAACAAAATGGAATATAACAAATTACCAATGATGCAATCACCATAGCTGTTGCTAAAGAAATTCTCCTTTGCATCATTCTTTCTTGTTGTTGCTGCTTAATGTTTCCTGTGTTTAGATCCACACTATTGCTAGCAGTAACTAAATTAAAGCTCATAATTCTTTGACGAACCCTACAAACTGTGAAATATATTCTGACATGTATTGCTACACAAACAGCAATTACAACAGGGCCACCAAATGTTATCATTAGTTTAACCAAACTAAATTGTGTTGTGTAGTAACTTGAACCTGCTAGTATTGCTGCTGCTATCCACATAATTATATTAGCAGCAATGTAAATCTTTTTAAGTGTCTCTATCTTTTCCACGTAAAAATATGGCTTATAAATTGCAATGTATCTATCCAATGCCATTAGTAACGCGGCACCGCATGCTGACAAAATACCACAGGTATATCCCGTAATTACAGTTATTAGATACAAATGACAATTACACTTTTTAAACGTAGCCAATATGAAATTAGTTGCCCAAACAGGTGTCACCAAGGCACTGAATATGTCAATGATGGCCCCATTTGCAATCAATATGTTTGGAAGAGTGTGTAAATCCCTTGTTTTGATAATAGCGAAGAATACCAGTGTGTTTAATGAAACGCTTACGGACATTTGAATGCAAGTATATACAAAATTCGCAAATATACTGGCATTGAATGCACCATATATAGGGACTCTATGAATTACTGAATTACAGTTGATATAGAATACGTCTTTCCCTGATACATTCATCGCGCGAAATTATATCCAAGTTGGAACTGTTAAGAATTCTATCCGATCCTGACTGACAATAATTATTCCTTCGTTTGTTCTTCGACATATTAAATCTGTGATCAATATATATATATACGAGAAAAAAACTTTGAGGAAAATATTTTTCTTTCTTTCTTTTCTTTTTGCTTACTTCTCGATTTTTGGCGAGAATTTAAATTAATTTTTTATGTATTTATTGTCTTTACCCTGTTCGTTTATATTACTATTTGAATTACTATAAAGACATATAAATAGACACCGTTTTAATTTCACTGTATAAATTTATAAGAACTTCTCTTTTTTCCACACCACACTGAGAAACATAGGTGAGTCAGAGGCAAAAACAAGTCCATGTATGGTGCTTTAAATGACCCAGTACTGAAATGAATCAGAATAGTGGTCTCAGTTTGGTGAGTCCACTTGACAAGTGCAAGTGAGTCAGGTAGTGATGTTTTCCGAATTGAGTCACCCATCTCATGTGAGTCTAGGTGCTTCAAATAACCGACTTGAGCGAGGCAAGATGTAGGGCTATTAAATATATCAATAGATACGATTATCAAGAACAAAATGCAACGTATAAGTAACATGTGCTAACACAAAAATTATGCAGTACTTACATTCCAACTGTTAGTGCTCCGAAATTAAAGTGTCTGAATTTTCTTAGTACATTTGGAGAAAATGCTGCATATAGAAAGATTTAGCTATGAGAAGCCCATGGTTAAAGATTTATCATGATGAAAAAATTTACTTTGAAACCAGGTGTTAAAGATTAATTAACGGCAGTTAAGTTTTCGTAACTAAATGATTCTAAAGTAATGAGAGTAGACATAATGTTTGATGAAAACCTGAAAATTGAAATCTTTCAGCATTTTCATGGATATTGGAGAAGCATCGCATGAGACCATATCTATTATATTAATATTTGTAAATAAGAAGTAATGACGTCTATTCAGAACTAAAGAAAGAGAAGAAAATAAAAGTTTAACACTATTAAGCACATATTTTAATAAGATAGTATATATTACCAAAATGTTATGGTTCTGTTTCAATTTATGTGCTTTACGGTGGCAAAATAATACTAGACACCCGAGAGTTTTATAATCTATTTTCCTGCTTTTTCATAAGCCTTCTGCTCTGGGGAAGTTTACAAACACACAGCGATTACAGTACTGCATCAAATGGGCGTATTGTACCAAATGATCGTATCTAAATAAATATGTGAAAATCAATTTGATAGCGAAGGGCCATTTTACGGTTTGGTGCTATCACAAACACTCTCCTTCGCAGGTAGGAAATGTTTTTATTGGCACAGATTCTTAAAATATTATTTTCTTGCTACAGTTTTTTAAATCATCGAAAAGGCACTCAAGTGGTTTAATTATAGGTACGTTGTCATATGTTCAGGGCCTCTAAGAAAAAGAGATCTTTGAACCAGAACAGACTAATCTAGTCTATTTATGTTTTGATGAAATGAAATGTTATGATGTTTTAAAAAATTGGAATATAAAATCAAAGCAAGAATAGCTTTATTCTGGAGACAAACCCATATATTGGACACGTTTATATTTAGGAAAAATAGTAAACAGCAAAAAAGTTTTTATTAAAATGTCAGACTTTGGACTCTTGATTTTACAAATTATACTAAAATGTTTTCTACGCCAAATATCATTTAATTATTAACTTAAGCTTTCTGAGGAAAGGGAGAAATCTATGGAACAGCTTTTTTTAACATTGCTTTTTTTGTGAGTTTTTTCTATAAATGTATATTTCATACAAACACATAAAATATATATACTAAAATATTACAAAAAAAACACACAAAATACAATATATGTTGGGAAGCACACCCGCAAGGCACTATTGGGATATCGTCAAATTTGGTACCCCAACAAAACAAAAATAATTAAAAAAACAAGAATAAAGGTCCAGCAGTAATAAAAATAATTGATTTTCATATTTTTACATTCGAGGTGTATCAAAACATTTCGATTGTGTAATAAATTTCATGATATTCTTGTTTGAAACGAAATCATATGTGTTATTCACGTAAAGTAGTAATCGGACTAGAAAAGTACTACGAAATGGTAAGGCGTGAATGTTATCTTGACAGAGATTATCAAAGAGAGAAGCTCGAAGTGTAATGTCGTTTGGGCATTACAAAACGAAATGTTCAACTGATTCACTAATACCGATAGAGCAATTACAAAATGGATCAATTACATTATTGAAATTACGTCGAAACTTGTGCTCCCGCAGATGGCCGAGACCAACTCTTAATCGTGTTAATACTTTTAGACCACAAGGATTATGGGTGTTAGGAGAAGTAATCGGCCGACTAAAACGTAATAAATGATGTTATAAAGCTGGCAAAGAAGATAAATTTTCAATGTTATGGTTAAGAATATTCCGTTTATTAAATTACACTGGGGAAAGAAAGAAGATTGAAACCGTCCAGTTCTTGCAGTAGGATTATTAAAGACTCTAGTTGATCTGAGATTGTATGTACTTAAGTTTTCCATAGGAACCATGTCCCTAAGATATGGTGCAGTTGTAATTCCTCGTAAAGCTTTTCTCTTGACGTTCCACGTATTGCACGCGTTATTGCCAGTGATGTAATTGTACTTGACGGATTCAACCTTATATGAAAAACTTTCGTTCTCAGGATTATAATAAATAATATCGCCATAATCCAAATGAGGTCTTACAAAGAATTTATATATATTAACCAAAGTATGCCTGGGTAAGTATTTGTATAAACGAGAAATTAATCCTATTCCTTTATGAGCTTTAGCAATTTTCTCTTTTAGATGATAGCTGAAAGAAAGTTTCTTGTCTAACACCGTACCAAGATGCTTGTGGGTATCTTTAGAATATATATTATTTTCATTAAATGTTAATGCTGGATGTTGCATATTTGAGACTTTAGTAGAAAAAGTAATTTCGGTTGCCTGTTTAGAAGGGTCTGGATTAAAAGACATTAAAATACATTTTCCA
>JANTOQ010206477.1:0-23956 GCA_027564595.1 Bythotiara depressa | reverse complement strand
AAATATGCACTTGAAATATCCGGCATGGATCTTTTACTGTCGGATTCAAGGCTTTTACTATCGGATTTTTGTCCGACGTCCGATTGTTATATCGTACCCTGCTTTATATATAACTTGTAATTGTTGTAATTGATAATTATAAAATGATTAAAATAGTCATTTCACGTATATACACTAAAATGACTATAATAGTCATTTGTAGGTGATTTACCAATTGAATATAATAGTCTTTTTTTTAGGTGACTGTGTTGACTAAGAAGTTATTATTGCTAATGTACAACAATATTTCTCAGCAAATGTTTTAATGGTAATAGAACAGTATTGTAACAATAATATATAGCATATACCTTATCAGCACATGAATATATGGAAATTCTTTTCATCGACCTTGTTTTCTTTATGACAAATGATGCCAACTTGAACAAATAATCATAACTTGTACTGAACACTGGAACAGCCAATGAAAGAAGACACTGAATGGCAGCCTGCAGTAATGCAAAACAATTTACAATAAAACAGATTGTATGAGTATAACACTTCATCTTTATGAAACTAGATACAAAGAGCACACAAACGATAATAATGTATGTATAATTATAATTACCAAAACAAAACTGAAAATAAAAACATCACAAAGAATTGCCAACAACAACAACTGTAGCCATGAATTCACCAGTTCTTCTCTCAAACTAAAAGACAAATAAAAATAAATAACGTTATCAAATGAGAGTTCTTTATCTATGTGCTTTCTGCAAATGTTTAAAAGTTAACAAAATCCAATATTAATTTTACTTTCTTCTTGTCACCGATGATGTCACCAGCAATTAATGATCTTGAACTATTATCATAAATTATTATGAAACAAAATATGTTATATAAATCCACATTATGATATAGAGTAAAGCCTCAAAAAAATTTAAAGATATTTCTAGAACATTGAAACATTTTTCAAGAAAACACACAAAAACAAAACAGTTGTTAAACTGGCTGAATGTAACATTTGTACAATGTTTCAACAGAAGATAAATAATATACAATGTTAATATAAAATATTGAGATATCAATATCAAAAATAAAATCCCACCATGATTCAAAGAATTCATGAAGCAGTAGTCAACATGTTAAGTTCTCAGTATTACCTTAATAAGCACTATAAGAATTTAATTATCAGTCCCTGTTAATTTGCTTGGAATAATGGGTTCAGAGTCAACTTCCTTGTCAAAATGTTGAAATTTCCAAATCTATACATATTCGAAAACTTTCATAGGTTTCAGAAAGGTTGACCATAACTACAGGTAACCATGAAAAGCTTAATGGTTGTGATATGGTATGTACATATTTTTTCATTACTTACCACCCCACTCGTTATATTACCACTCCTTTTATTTTGATAAATTCATAATTTAGCTCTACCTGTGATAAGCACCCTTCCTCCCAACCCAGCATTCTTATCGGGATAAAGTATTATTACTTGTTCATAGGAACTGATTCTGATTAGCATGTGAAGTTTTCTAATTGCTTTATTTATTTATTTATGAAGTATTACACAGGGTAGCCTCTTCAGTACTTAAAGTTATCAATGAGGGTCCTGCAATGGAAGTATTGACTGTAATTAAAGCATTTGAGTGATAGAAGTTTCAAATTGACTCTGCAAGTCAAACAGGAATCGAACCATAGCCATTCAAAGATTTAGGGTCTAAGTACCTAGATTACAGATATGTACTGCTACATCTTCTCTATACGTATAAGCTCCATCATAACAATAAATCAGTTAATTGTAATCATCATTAATCTTTGATGGAATTCAAATCTCATGTTTTCAAATTATCACTCCGTAGTACATGCTCCTCCTGAAATACCAATTATTAAATTATTGCCCTATGAGCGAGCTACTTAAAAAGGAGTTACATTAACTAATATAAATAAAATGATGATCACTTACTGCAGAGACTTCCAACAGACAATTCCCGTACTCAGAAAAACTACTACCAATGTTATTAATCTTGCAATCCATCGATAATAGAATGGTAGATCAAAACTCCACATGGCTATAAACAAATACTCAAGAATTAAATAATGAAGAATACTTAAATATATATTAAGGTGGGCTTCCACTAGGAAACTTTTCTTGTAGCAAGTACATAATGTTTCTTTAAAACAAGATTTTACTGTGGAAGGAGGGTCCCTTCAGCATGCTAAAATATTATGTCACCTGTTGACATAACATTTTAGAGCTTCAGATTTATACCAAACGATTAGTATAATATTTTTCTTCTCAAAACATTATTGTGATTGAAGATTAAATACCCAGTTTTTATTTTATTCATTTTAAACGATAACAAGTTGATTTTCATTTCAAAGACATGTATCAGTGTTGAAAATTAAAATTAATTGATTATGGATACTTTTAATGCTGCTTCAAGATAGCAATATGTACTTCAATACATTTTTTACACTTTTATTTTTAAAACTAAGTTGTTGAGCAAAATATTGACACATTCTCCTTTTTTATCTCTCCATGCCTAACTTCGTACCCAGGGCCTCTTTCTCTTTTTGATATATCGGAAGGTGAGATTTCTGATATCAAAAAGAGAAAGAGGCCCTGGGGATGAGGTTGAATGAAGCACACAGTATTTTAAATGGAATTTTCTTTACCTGTTATATCTCTATATTCAGGCGTAAATATCTCCTAAACTCTTCCTGATCTCGAAGTCGGAACTCAAGTGACGATATTAGATTAGGCATTAATTTTATACCTACTGCAGTCATGGCTTTACCCATATTCTTGGTGATTTTCTTTACTTTTTCTTTTTCCCAACATATTTTTGTCTAGCCAAGAAATCCGTCTTTTCTTACGGCAACAATTTCACATGGACTTTTTTGCCTCCCCCCTAATTTTCTCAGCTTCTACTAGTACTATGGCCTTAAAACTTGGTACGAATGTAGGTCTAAATAATTAACTTTAGCTAAAAATGGTAGCCATAAGTCACATGACGTTTTGGTGACGTCAGTAAAATTCACTAAAATCAGCATTTTTTTCTTTCTTTCCATAAGTCAAGTTCTACAAATAGTCTGACGTTAAAACCTGGTAGAAATGTTCTCTTAGGTATTGTGTTTAATTTCAAATAAAAATGGCAGCCTAAAGTCACGTGATTTTCTGGCTGATGTCAGCATATTTTTACTGAAATTAAGCATCTTTTCGATTTCATATTTCTTGGGATCTAGAAGAGGTCTAGCGTTAAGAATTTGTATGTATACTCTTGTTACTGAAGTGCTTCAATTGAATTTAAAATGGTTGCATATGATTTAGAAAAAATATCTGGAAAAAACTTAATTTTTGGGGGAATAAAAAAATTTACGCCAAGGTCCAAATTACCCCCTAAAACTAAAATCTAAACACAATTTAACACAATATTTTTACACTTTACAACACACAATAACCTAAAAGCAACAAAAAACTGATTTATAGCGAAAATAAATAAAAATTCCTAAAAAAATCCAAAAAAACTTTTACACCCTGGTTACCAAGTCGAAATCACCCACAGAAATTTTTTTTTTCCAAGAAAGGAATTGTACCATTGTGAAGGCAATAAAAAATATTAAAAGTCACAAAGCTTCAAAGAAATTGAACCAGCCAATAAAAAGTTATTAAATAAAGAATGATAGAAATGTCAACTATTACACAGTTGTTTAATCATGCACAAATATAATTATTTATAACACTTAAATACTATCTACTAATTAACTGTTTTCCCGAGCAAATCGGGGATAAATTGCCCAAGGTTTATACAAATTTGAGCGAGCTTGCGAGGTCAATTTTTATCAACCAAGGGTGATTTAGACCCGAATTTGCCAGGGAAAACTGTTAATTAGTAGATTACTACCTGATCGCAAGCTTGGTCAAATTTTGTATAAACCTCATTCGATTTTACCTTATCTTTACCTTTAAAATAATCAAGGTGCAGTTTACAATGTATTATGGTCAGACAAATGGGGAAGAGCAATGCTTGATTGGCCGTTATTTCAAGCAACATTTCTACACTTTTGCAGGGATAATAATAATTACTGCACCCATGTTTATGTTTTCCTTAGAATTGATGACAATGAACGGAAGATTAATTAACTGTGGCCTAAACTGAGCAGACAGATTCTGAAACAGAAATAAATAAATAAGCTTGATCATCTGCAAAACTAATATTTTCCTGCCGGGTAATTCAGAAATAAACAAACTGGTCACGTGGACAGTTTTAGCCAATCACAGTTACGTATTTAAAGGTTTGTTCACACGATCAGGTACTAATACCCAATACAACATACCTTTAGATGTTGTTTCTTGTTCTGACGAAAGTGAATAGCGGCGGTAGGACTAAATAAATGCAGAACAAAATTATCAGACAATGAGTTTATATATGTTTAACAGTTTAACTCACAAACATACCTCCTGGTTCTAATACAATTCTTGCTGGAAACCTTTATATTTATGTAACTAACCAGGGTTTTTTTTGCTGTCTTTATTTCTCATATTTCTAATAATTAAAATCCCAAATGATAACTGGTCCATCATTTCTAGATCCCCTGACATGATGAATCCTTGCAATTTTGCTTGCTCAGACATTAATCCTGGCTTAATTATGAAGGAGATAAATATAAATATATATAAATATTAAAAATAAATATTTCAAAAATAGTTTTTTTATAGCAAGTATTTTGTTTTTTCCATAGCTGGAATTGCATGTGATATAATGTGGGGACGCTTTACACTCTAGAAGCATGAAATAAACATTATGTGGGGTGAGTGTGTGATTAACCTTTGAAACTCACTTTATATCAACAACATGTAAATAAATACAACACTTATTTAAAAATGATTTGCTTCGATATACTCTAGATATAATGGCAACAAATTGACGAAGAAAAATGTAAGTACCTGGGTTATATATTGTATGATCTTTATGAAGAATTAAAAGACTTATTTATTTACTTGTTGTTGTTGTTCATTTAATATGTTTTCTATACTTACATAGGTCACACCAGGGCTTATCCACAAGGATACTTGGAGTCATGACCAAAATGAAGGTCTGGATGCCCTTCCTAATGTCCACATCAGAAGCGGCAATAGTCATTAAAATGAACCCCAGAAATAATAAGTAAGATGATAAATATAAATAAAAATATAAACACATAAAGTGATAACACAACATCGATTAGATGCATAGCACAGATTGAATAATACCTGGCAACAACGATTTATAAAGTAAATATAAATATCTTCTATGAGAATTAGAATGAAACAATGAAACATGGTCTTTAGTGAGGGGTTTACTTTGTATTCATATGGCCTTATTTTGACTGTAACTTGTTACACATAAAACTTAAAAAATGCAACAACACAAATCAAAAACAACATTCCATGACTGATCACTTACATGTTTATAACCCTATACTGGATACCCCCTGCCTATTGCAAACTTCCTCATGGTGACCTTTATAATATTATGAAAGATCAGGGGGGATTATCAACTTTTACCACATTTAATTTTCCTTTTATTTCCAATTAGTAACACCCTGGAAAAAGCAAAACAGTAAAGAAATGAATGTAGATTTTAATAATTTCCAGGGACACCAGGCACTATAGGATTAATCTGGAAAAGCTATGTATGTCACTTACTTAATCTATATACAATAAGATTGTAATATAATCAAATAAAACATAACAAAAAATAAATTACCTGGTTTTCAGAGTAGGTATAATAAAAAGCACCAGATGGAACTTTTTCATATCCAGGACTTCCTGAAACTGAAACTAAAAAACATATATATATAACATCACAATGATGCATGTTTTATCCTGAAGGACCAAGTCTCGTTAAATTGTACAATTAACTGAAAATAAAAGCATTAGAGCTCCAAACTATGTACAACATTTGACATTTCACATCTTAGTCCCATTCTAAACAGGTTTCCTTTCGCTAAGCATTTAGCAAGTGAAAATCTGAAAACAGGCCAGATATTATAGATTTTTCTGATCAACTTCCTTGCAACAGAATAATGCTTTATAAAAGTATGTCAACCTAAAAGAAGTCACGTGATCTTAATGCCATAAAATTCAGCAAAATTCAAATCTAGATATCCAGTCACGGTGAACTATCAAAGAGGTGTGTTATTGCAGTTTTAATTTTGGTGCAAATTAACTCCATGGAGGAGACAATTACAAAATAGTGTTTGCTGACAGTTATTCATGAAAGTACACTCCTACACTTTCTTCCTTTAAGTCATTTTGAGGTTAGTATTTCTAGGAAGATATAATCATGATGGTATCCTCAAGGTAATGACAAATGTATAAAGAAGTTTACAACCTATAGGCCCTGGTTACATTAGACCCAATATGAATTGTTTTGAGATTTTTACTGTACATGTGCACTTGCTCATTTAGAGAAAAATATTTACGCCCTGCAGTTGAAATCTCACAACGAGTTCACATTGAGTGTCATGAAAACAGGGTCATTGCTTTACTGTAACAGAAAAGCAAAAATGTATTCACTCTTTACTACGTAGGCATAGACCTCCTGGCTATTATAAATTCAAAAAAGCCTTCAAAATTTCAGGAGGAAACAGTGGGTCTTACCGGCTTTTAGGAAATTTATTTTGCATCATATTTCCAATAATTAACCCCCTGGAGAAAGCAAAATAGCAAAGATATGACCAATGATTTGATACCTTTCCGGGGACACTATGCATTAAAGGGTTAAGAAAAGGTGTCAAAAGGTCAGTACAAAAAAAAGAAGGATATAATTTATGTATAATTTCATCTCTCTAACCTGAATCAAATTGTGAAAAGTCACCAATTTTATTACTGCGACGTTTGTAAATTTTGATGCCACTTTCAAAGCCTTTTACCTGTAAAAGATAAACAATACTTATATTGTATATAGAAATAAACATAATAAATATAAACATGTTTACAAAGAAATTGTTTAGTATTATATTAAAATAGAATATACACTATAAGAAAGACGTAATGTACCAAACAATAAGCTATTTTATATCCAAACACCCGAGGACATAGATATCCAGGGACGGACCACTTTTCAAAATCTTTACACCCATGGTAAGTGTTCTCCATGCATGGACGTTATTGACTGTGTTATCTTTGACACATGGAATAACAACTAATTCTTCTAGGAAAGCATCACTGCATCTTGATATAAACACAATTCAGGAAATTAACATGACATCCTGTAATAAGTTGGTGAAATTATAAGCAAACATCTTTTACTTTTTCAGTATTATGAAACAATGTAATATAAATACTAGCTTTGTTTCCCCCTCTTTAGATGCAATACAGAGCACGAAATAATGGCCAGTCATCAGACTGGTCAAAAAAACACAATGTCTAGTCAAAATAAATCTTTTAAGACATTTTCTTCAGATATTGTCCAGTCAAAATCTGTTCCTGCTTGTATAACTGAGGTTTAAATTCTTAAGATAAGAATCTTCTTCTGGAACATTTCTGGAATAAAACATTTCGTTACGATGTCTAATTATTTTCACATCAAATGTCTACCATTTTAATAGATTAGGTCATTCATTAGACATAAGAGGATAGTGTTTAAAAATGATCAGTTTATTTTTTGCTACAGAAGAAGTAAAGCAAAAGAATGCATGTGCCTGACCCCTCCCTTATAAAGTTTTTCTACATTGCTCTTGTAAACATTTAAAACTAAACACTTCTCAACTCATACAAGTGCTAAATTAACCAGGAAAGAAAAATAACCATAAACAATGTATTAAGTAACTTTGGCCTTGCGAAAACTAGATGTCACGTAAAAGAATGTCTAGACAAAATTTATGATGTCCAGACAAAATAAAGACAAATAATAAACTCGACCGGACATCTTGAAATACTTATTTTGCACCCTGCAATATTATAAATATAAAAGAAAGTGTTTACTAGCTTGGTTCGTAAGTGAATTTTTATCTTAAATAAAACTCATAATCCTCATAATCCTCTTTTGTGACTTTTATTGAAATTTATTTCAATTTTCATAACATCTGGAATTTATATATATATATACAAAAAATAATTATTAAAATTTCATTTGGAATTAAACATTTAGTGTTAAAGATTTTACATTCAATAAAAGATTAAGATTTTTATATCTTGTTCTGGCACTGGACATATGCATGTAGAGTAATTCATTATAGTACATTACTTCTTTCTTGTACTGTATAATTAAAACGGTTATTGTTAAAATCAAGTTCATCAAATATTTTATTTATTAACTATTACAAACCACCAATGGAAATAAACAAGGAAAAATGTAAGAATACGCATTGGCTTAGCCTAGCTGCTGAACTATTTTCTTTATCCCTCTATCTTTTTTATTGACCTCCAATTAATATTTTGAAAGAGAAAAAGAAAGAGAAAAACCTTTGTTATTGGATTTATTATCAGTGCAACAATATTAATTAATTAATCAACCAATATTAATAATTAATATGATCTCCAATTTAGCATTGTAGGAATTTGTTAATCCATTAGTAGCAACATGTTAGTACTTCAGCACACTCTCCATCGTAGCACTAAAAATACACGTTCTTATATTACTACTATATTCATACAAAGAAACAAAACATATCTGACACATGTAGATGTATGAAAACCTCCAGAAAGAAAGTCAATGATATATTACTTAGAAATACAATTTCTTTTTAGTCTTAAGTTAATAAAAATTGTTTTATTAGGTTACATTCGGAAGGATTCCCTGTAAAAACAATGTAGCAGTTTGCAGAAGCTAATCCAGACCAAAGTACAGGGTGGTATATCGATTTGAGGTGCATCTGGGCATGACCATGCAAGATTTTATAAAGTAAAGAAATTTCATGTGACTCCATTATTATATATTTACAAAAAACATAAGTAATATTTGATAAAACTACCAACAAATAATTATAAATAGGGTCTGAAGAAGGATATATTATTATATTAATAGTTTGAGCACCCAAATTACCAATTGTTTAAAAATGATTTTGGGAACACTTTTCTGTATGAGCTGCAGGTTTTGGAGAATTTGTTACACAATCATACTTCGTTTAACACTATGTTCATGGGAAATGAGTCTGATTTCCCCATTAGACAATTTTTTTGTATTTGAATGTTTTTTTAAATTATACTGTAACCTGATTGGCTAGAAAAATATTAGTTGAAAAAAATAGAAATTCATTCAACTTTTCAAGGAGACATGCAAAGAAAAAACAAAGAAAAGTTGCTTCAGACAGAATATGTTGCCTAGTGGAAATCTGACTAAAGCCAACACAGTACAACAGTAAAAATTATTACATTAATTCTTTAGAACCTGGTGTCCCCCTGGATATTATTTAAATCTATACTCGTCTCTTTGTCATTTTGCTTTTTCCAAGGGGTTACTTATCGGGAATAAAAGGGAAAAGAAAGTTGGTTAAAGTTGATAGGTCCCCCTGGTCTTCTATAAAATTATAAGAGTTTCTATTTGGAAATTTACAATAGGCAGGAGGTTTATCCAGGCATTATAGGATTAAAATCATACAATTAGTCTGTGAAATATTTTCCACTGTCATGTTTTATGCATAAAAGAAATATCTAACCTTGACACTGTTCCGGTACAAACTCGACAAAATGATGCCAATTGGAAGATATATTAACATAGTTAAAAATGCTATCCAAACTGAATACCATGATTCAATGTGGAAAACACTCAGAATGAACACATTCTATAAAATAAAGAACAAATTAAACATTATGTTTTACACCAGGAAAAAGGTATCAATAATCCAGTTTTCTGACATGTTGTTGGCAGACTAAATAATCAGGGTTGTCATTAAATTTTATTTTTAAAGAAATGGGATATTTAGGAGAATTTAGGAGATATTTTAGTAACTAAGCAACTCATCATGATATACATTTATTCACCACCACACATCATTGGATGATGTGATGGGTTATTGAGACAATTTTGAAAGAGCGAAAAGACAAGAAATTGACAGGGTTCGTGAAAGCTCATGGAACTCTCATAAAAACTGAAATAACTGTCAAGAATTTCTATCACGTATTTACATATAATTTAGAAAATAATAGAGCAGACATTTGTCTAAATCAACTGCAATTTCGAACACTGTTGTATAATAAGATTTGTTGCACTTTAACGGCATCAAGACAACACTATCAGACACAGAATTTAATATAGGATACCATCACTATTTCCTGACCCTCTCCTGTTCCAGAGATATTAATGTAATGGAACGGGGCATAAAGACACAAAAAGTCAACATTCGGGTTCTAAGGGTTAATTAAACCCAACAATATCTTAAGCTTACAAATCATAATAAACCTCTATTTGACACACAAATACTTTAACCATAAAATTGTTTTGAGTGTAAATACAGTTACTCCCACACAGAATATATGTACATACAATTTAACACAAGATGTTAATAAAACAGTATTCACAATTAATAAAAATATAGTCAAGAACATAGAGACTTGAGGAATTGTTTCAGTTTACCATGACTGGATGGAGAAGGTGGGGTGCCTCATTTGTGTCAGGAGTTTGAGGACTTTGCCAAAGGTCAATGAAACAAGGACATTTTCAAAGGTTTTTCACGAAAACACACTGTCAGTTGGTGTCTTATCACCATCTATTCCTGCTCTCATCTTCAGGACACTTAACAGAGAGGTTGTTGGATCATTTTTTCACAGACAATTAATTCTCTACTTTTTAATATAATTTATAATTACACAAATGAATTCAAAAATTGCACTGTTTTAATATGGTTCTACTAACAACTTAGTAACTGTTAAAGATAATCTTCATTTATATAAAGGTCCTGCATGTTGGTTACTTTTAGAACAATGTCTTTATTCAAGTTTCGTTCATGCTTATTATGATTTAAAACTTGATTGTTATATTCAAAAATAGATAAATAAATCCTAAAATATGATTTGTTATTATTTAACAATCAAATCTAATGCTATTCACTTAAAAAGCTTTGAATTGTTTGATAACAAATAATTTTTTGCTCATCTTTACACTTTACACAAGAAGTATAAATCTTGCTTCGAGCAAGTTTATTTATATACTAAAAGGAAATTATCTTTAGCTAATCTTTAACTAAAACTAAGTAACAGTATTGAAGTATCATTTCGCATTCTTTGGGCAAGCCAAATTCCACTTCACATTTGTTCCATACAGGAGGAATTTTTCTCTCTGGAAATGTTACTGAACATGCATGGTAAAAAATACACATGCTCACTTGTGAACATGCATGGTAGAAAATACACATGCTCACTTGTGAACATGCATGGTGAAAAATACACATGTTCAGTAACATTTAAATCCCATCAATGCTGAAACATGAAGAAGTAAAATACCTTAGCACAAAGCTATATATAAAACAATAAAATGTTTATTACTAATAAATTAATTGGAGGTAATTGTAACAATACATATTAATATTATCGATAATGATAATAATAATAATAATAATAATAATAATAATAATAATAATAATAATAATAATGATATCCTTGGCAGTAGTGAAGGTAGCGTAAAAGTTCCATAAGTCGGCAGGGTCCAAAAGTCGGCATTTCACTCATAACTTCCAGTCGGTGCAAGTATGTGCCGCGGTTTAAGTCTAGAAGCAATATTTATTCATAAACTTGAGCCTCGATAATTCAAGTCCCTGCACTCAGATTTGCCAGTCGACGAAAAATCTAACTGAAACTTTTCTTCCAGTGTGAATTCTACATCGCATAGCATGTGACAGCCACAACCTTCCTTAATCCAAGTAAATCTTCTACAAAGCATATCATTTAACAACAGTAAGTGATTGATTTTGTTAAATGTTAATGCAACTTCCTTTTTAGCTCTCCATCTATTTTTATCATTGAAAGGCATTTCTGGGGCCCACAAGTGCCCGGAAAGGAACAATATTATGACTTTTGGCACCATCTGCCGACTTTTGGGCATTCCATTGCTCTTTCGGAAATCGGAAATTACAGAAAACTAATTGGCTGCCGGTATTATATTTTTTATACTATCACTGCACATGTGTTGTAGATGAAAATGAGTGAAGACTTGGTATCTAATGACGTGCAGTAAGGATAGTATATATAAATATGTAATCTTCCGCCAACTTATGGAACTTTTACGCTACCTACAGTTGGTAACAAAGCAGGACATATTTGTTTCAAGATGTTTTTATCATAATATGCTTACACACCAGTAGTGCATGTTTTCAATAACACAGATATGTAAATTAAATTTTGTTTGCATGTTTGAAAGGAAGATATAAAAAAAAGTTTCACCTTTTCAATATGCTCATGAAAGAATGTTATAGAAACTGCAAAATAAAACAACACAGCAGCACAAAGATAAGATAATCTCTAAAGAATACAAGAGAATTTAGTCAGACAAATGTAACATACATACAAACCTTTGGTACTGCGATGTAAAACACCATATTTAAGTAACACTGTCTGAGAGATTTTATGTCTTCAATGGCACTATGCTATCATACATTGCATCAATAAAATTTTAGCAATAAATGGACGTTTTGAACATTTTTCCCATCCTGTTGCTACATTACTTGGAGCTTAAACATAATTTTATATTTATTTTAGAATATAATATGAATATTTACCCAGGATAGACTCTTCAGTAATTAAAATACTGTTATAAATGAGGGGTCATGTAGACAAAGTCCTGGTCATAATTAAAGCTCCCATTTGAGCTACGGAAGTTTCTAATTGGCTCTGCAAGTCAAGCAGGATATTCTGCTCAATGAGACAACTCTGAAGTAAAATTGGCAGATCGAACCATAGCTATTCAATAATTTAGGCTCTAAATAGCTATATTGCTGATGCATGCATTCAAAAATTTAGGCTCTAAATAGCTAGATTACAGATACATGCTGCTACATCCACCTGAATAGTTTACAAACAATTGTCAATTCTAAATTGATAATTTATCTGCATTTTGTTTCTACTGATGAAACAAAAAATTAAATTGTACCTCTGCATTAACAAAACCAGTTTTTCTTGGCCCAAAAAATACTGAGAGCCATACGTGGTAATCTAAAATCTTTTCAAATACTTGCTGAAAGAAAACAATAAATATCACAAGTGACTATTTGTTTAGTATTTATGTTGATAAGAGATGGTTCTGGCTGTATAATTATATGAATAAAGAAGATATTACAGAAGAATCTGAGGTAACTTAAATAAAGTTGGATAATTAACACTTGTACAAGCTTAAATTTGATAACATCTTTGATAAGATGACATGTTTCTTAGGGTTATTATATGTTACAGCAATACGTTACCAAATATTGTTGGCAATATAAATTGCTGAAGCTGGCAATGAATTAACTCATACAGCAAAATCACTTATGGAAAGACACTGTTCTTTTAAAAATAAAATGGTCACTGAGGAAATGCTTTTGACTAGAAATAAAAGAGCCATAGAAATAAAGTACAAAAAGGTTCATTGATGCCAGCATGAAAATAAAATCAAAACCTGTCATCTTATCAAACCAGTTTAAACTGGATTAGAAACAATTTTTTAACAACAGGAATACACACTTATTAAATGATTCCATAATTAAAGATTAAACAAACTGTACAAACCTGAATCTTTGAATGACAAGATTGACATGTTGCAATAAGTCTCCAGTTTGTTTTCTTAACACCTTTAGTTAATGATAACCAGTTATGGAAAGGAAAGTAGCTAGATGAGAAAAAAAAGTTATTTCTCACATGATTAATGAACACTAACTTGCATTGAGGCTAACTGGAGAATATCCGGTCATTATCCAGTTACTGTTAGATTATTTCTGGTTATTTTATGAGGCTAGATGGAGCATATCCAGTCATTACCCAGTTACTGTTAGATTATTTCTGGTTACTTTATGAGGCTAGATAGAGCATTTTTTTATGATCATTAATCACGCTTAACTTTTTCAGACCCTCTGAAATATAATAGCACAGTGGTGAACAAGTTAAACTTGCAATGCAATGGTTGTGGGTTCGACTCCTATTCATGCCACAGTGCAAAGGATGACCTCTTCACTAGAACCATAGGTCATATATGTTTATATGTTTACACAAACATATGCCACAAGCGATGCCCATAATGCAATATGCGAATGTGCTCCTTTGGTGCAGTGTTGTGCAATGTGCATGTGTATAGTTGTAAAGCTCTCTGAGCTGTAAGCTTAGGGGGGAAAAGAAGAGAAATAAATATGCAGGTATAATATAGCACTCTCCCCCACAAGGATCAATTTAATATTTTAGAGCTTTTCTTTGGATTTGCCTTTTTCAAATGCTAACTTTTATGAAGGAGGTTTTTTCCAAAGCATTTGAGTTTAACACATGTCATCAGAATTAAGAGGAATTGTTTACATAGACACAAACTAGAAAGCTAAAAGTACAAATACGTTTTTCCTCCATTAATTTGATATACCACATGTGCACATAGTATACATTTTAACTGGGTTTTTCTTTAAAGAAAGCTATTAATGTGCAAGTCCATAAGGTTTCTTTTTTTATTATTTTACACTTTTGTAACATCAAATTGCTGCATTTTCAGCTACTCAACAAATGTCCTAAATATTTATCCATGATGATTTTCAAGAGGGTGTGATATCAAATATTCCACTATAAATATCGTTAGCATGTGAAAAGTTGGAAATAAAAAATAAGGGAAACTATTTGTTCCACACAATCAGATTTTGAGCCAGGCCATTCCCTGCTTTGTATAATGGATGGATGTTTAATGCATATGGCAATATAGTCATGCACCAGGACTTAGCAAGAGAAATATGTAAAGTTAAGGAGAGTAGAAGCTATACTTATACGCATTGTTATAGACACTTTAAGAACAATATTTGATTACTTTATAAGAGATTATATTGTTACAAAAGGGACGTCAGTGTTCGCACTTCAGTAACAAATGTTGTCAGGGAGGCTAGAATATTGAGTATGGTCCTTGAATTTCAAGTTGAAACCATATAGTTGAAGGCAGGACACAGTTATTTGTTTAGAGTAGCAGGAATAACAATATAGCAATAATGGTTTAAAATTCATAATACCTTGACCAGAAGCTTATATCTCTTGAAGCATGAATCAGTGATATGTGTGGATCAACAGCAAGTGATTAGATTGTGCAAATCAAGTGGCATGCTCTGGAATATTCTTGATGCCAATATCATGTTCTCCTATATAAGCCTTTAAGTATATTCAAACATGTAGCTGTGTATTCACATTGGATCTATGTATGTAAAGGTTGCTTCGTGCTTCAAGAGAGTATTTAAAGCTCCTGATAAAGGTTGTTCCATGCTTCAAGAGAATATAAGCTTCTAATAAAGTTTGTTTCAAGCTTCAAAAGAGTATTTATATGCTCCTGCTTTGATATAGCTTGACTGACCTCAGGCTGGTCCAAAGTAACTACAAAAACATTGACAAGAAAGTAAGATGTAAACACTTACTAGTTATGACCATCGCATTTATCTTTTACAATAATCTGTTTAAGATACCAATCAGGAGCCTCTCCTTTATTGTTGTGCCAAATACGCAGAAAGGTCAAATCACCGAGATGTTGTGGACAGCTACAAATAATAATGGCTGTTTTAAGGCCAATTTCCACTCAACACTGTTTTACATACTGGTGGAATTTTGTTCTTGGAAAATATTATTGAACATGCACTCTGATGTTTAATCAATTACTTTGCATTTTCAGTAATGTTTTCCAAGAGCAAAATTTCACCTGTATGTAAAAGAACATGAAATAAATATCGTCCTTTAGAATTACATATTTATTTCCCCTATATTATCCTATTACTATGTCAAAACTTTATGTTGAATAGAGCTGGCCAAGAGTGAAACAATTGAGAGTGTAACAGATCATATTTCTGTTTATTCAATATCAATTAGTACAAATGATTTTAGAATAATAAGCAACAAAACTCTAAAGGATAAAAATTTGTATACAGAACATTAGCAATTACACACATAATCCTCGACCTCAATGTTTTTTAGCAAAATAACAAAAGTGAAGAAGCTCTCCATACAATGAATCGAGGTGTGTATTTCACAAGTCAATACTTTGTTATGGTGCGTGGAGATGTATAAGTACCATTTATTAAAATACCACTATTTTTTCAACTGCTTCACTCCAAACTATGAGTATATTCTTAGTATGCATCCATTCACAATAACCTGACTATGAGAATACTTGTATCATTGGTCACACATACCATCTATATAAATCTTATCTTTACAACACAGTTAAAGGAGATAAAAGACATATTATAATACATGTGTCTGATATGTCGGCCTCACGATGGGACAGTCAACGTTAGCTTCGGACTGAACGTGTTAAAACCATGTGAAATATCTTACCTTACTACTATCATGTCAGTCGTACTTCTTTGAAATATATGTTTATCTTGGCAGGTTAATTCAATCTTCTGTGAATGACCTGTTTTCCCATATAACATTATGCAGATCTGAAAATATCAAATTGTTTTCCCATATAACATTATGCAGACCTGAAAATATCAAATTGTTTTCCCATGTAACATTATGCAGATCTGAAATGACAATCAGTTTAGAGAAAACATCAAAAACATGTAATATAAACAAAAATGCTACAAAATTGTGCTTCAAAAACAGAAGAAAAACTCAAAAAGTACTAGAATATATATTGCAGTATTTTTTCAGTTTCTGTTCTCTTTTTGAAACATTTTGGTAAAATTATATTTCTATGTACACAATTATTACTTTTTACTTTTTTTGTTTGTCTTTTTAATAAATAAACAAAAAGAAAACTAACTCATGAAATAATTAGTTAATTAATTAATAAATAAACAAATAAACAAAAATGTGAATTAAAAATTAAAATCATTTTACCCTGGCTGTAGTTCCAGCATCAATACAGTGACCAGTCTCGATGATCAAATGGTATCTACATAAAAACATTAATTAGCAAATAATAATGGATCAAATAGTATATAATATATTATAATTATATATTATAAACAGTATATATAATTATTATTCCAAGAGTAACATCGTTATGAGACAAAATAAAATATTTCCTTGTGGAGAAGATCACACACAAAAATTATTGTCAAACCAAACAAACCTTTTTCAATATTTTTTAATTAATAATTTGAAGTAATGTAAAATTTGGTATACATATTTTCCACCATTATATATGTAGTTAATATGTCACACATGAGATTAATTAGGAATTTGATTATTAAAAATTATTAGTTACGTTATGTTACATATAAATTATGTTACATTATGTTATAACTAGTGATGTGACATTTGATAACCAATTAAACTATTCCTTCCACAACATTTATTATAAATAATATTTTTGCAACTCAACTGTATACTTTATATCTTATAGACATTACTTCATAGAACTAATTTGTCATGTGTGACTAGCATGGAAATGGGTGTTAATTGTAAAACAACAACATAAAGGTACTTACTTATAAATATCACATGGATGGTTTTCAGGTAACTCTATGACTGCAGTGTCATTCCACCTATTCCACTGCATATGACACGATAGTCCCATTAACATGATGTAAACAATGAGGATGACTATGGCGATCAGGATAGGAATGTAACTGAACTTCTCCCTAAACAAAAACAAGCCAATAAGAACCATGAAACAACTTGAGTATACCAAGAATGTGATTTTTCATATATATGGACTTAAATAAAAAATAGAATAAAAATATTTCCATTTACATTAAAACCATCCTCAAAATAATCAAAATTAGTTTTAAGCTTCTGTTTTCCTTTTTATCTAAATCCTCAAATCCTTTCAAATTATTTTCAACCCAATGAATGAACACCAAGATATATACAGACAAATAGAGATTGGTACTTTTGATCCAGGAAAAGTTCAAACTGTCTGAATTTAAATTCCTTGTCTTCCAGAGAGACAACACAGCAGGTAATATGCCATTCAGTATCTGTATAAGCATTCTACTGTATTTTCCAATGTATACACTGTGTAGAGGTTAATCCACACCAGGGATATACATCTAATCTGGGATAGAGACATTGCTATCACAAAGCATCAAGTTTCATACAGTTTTGGAACATCTTTTGTAAACAGTTACACAAAGTACAATGAATCATCTAAAATGGGACCCTGATAATCAGCAACCCAGAATAAGTTTCTCTCACAGTTCATGTATTCCCTTGACTGGAAAGATTTCCATTGAATGCAGGTGCTTCTTTACATATAATTATGTTCCAATGAAAAAAACGTTTTTTCTTTAATTTTTTTTTGTCCTAAGAAAATTTTCGAATCTGGAAACAGCCTCATGTTACAAAAACAGTAAAATTTGCTGTAAGATAATTTAATATATAAGCAAATTACATGCAGTAACACAACACCAACCTTAAAACAGTGTTTTAAAAACTAACATTGTAATATCTTTGCACCATGGACCAGATGATAAATTTGTGACCAAATATACAAAGTATCAAACCAGCTTTCCATAGATGTGGAATTATGTTTGTCTCTAAGAAACCTGATAAAGCTTATTTTTTCATCCAATTAACGAGTGTGAAGAATTGTGGAAAAGAAAAATCAAGAACATATAAGAACATAACATTATTAATAGTACCATGCTTAGAAATTTCATACTTTCCTCATCCATTGAAGAATCTGGCTCTTATTGTATGTTCATTATTCTTTTGATTATCTAGTGTGTTTTACAAACATTGACATAACAAAAAATAACGTGCTCAGCACTGTAATTGATATTATAGAATAGCATATTGTTGAATGGTTTAACATACCTATGTTGAGCAGTTTGTATCGTTGTTATTTGTGGCATCATGTGAACACGACCAATGACAAGCGTTGATGCTACACAGCTATTAGGTTAAAATAGAGGTAAATAAAACATGTCACATATTTCATTTGTATTCTTGCAGTTAATACATGTAGAAAATAGTATTCTCCAACATTTTCTTTTTGTTTATTCATGATATGAATACATCTAATTGTCTAATCCTTCACCGATATCAATAATTGACAAAAGAAAACTAAATCAAGAATTTCAATGCATAAAGGATCACACTACACAGCACTGGCCCAAAAAAGGGTCCTTTGTTCCTTTGTTGTCTTTCTTTAATTTATTTGCAATGTGACCTGCTGTTAAAATTGTAAAAATTTCAGGTCACTTTTAAGAATTGTAATCAACAAAGTTTGTACCCTTTTTATGTTCTACAAGACTCTTCTCACTTGATTCTAGAAGGTTAAAAGATTCAGAATAAGTTCCATGTTTACCCTGTCATTGCATGGAAGAAACTTTTGAGCGTTGGACAATTATTAAGTCATTAATTAAACAAAGAACAGGTTCCGCATGAATGAATGATTATATTATTCTCTTCTAAAAGTGTATTCATTTATCGATTTATATCTTTGCTACTATTATAATATTTTTATTGCTCTAGGTCTTTATACATTACTAGAATGGATCTACGGACTTAAGTTCTACTTGCTACTTTTATCGCAATTGTCCCACAGTTCTTTCTTCTTTGCTCAAAATCGACCTCGCAATCTGAAAAATAGATTGAATTAATCCTACTTTTTCGACCGTTTTTTCTGCTAAACCAATCAGAATTGAGAAAATAACGTCATGCTACAAAATGCATGCGATGAAAGTAGCAAGTTGAAAATAAGCTTAATAACTAAGAACATGAGCATACAGTATAAGAAATTTTGAAGCATGAACTTTTTTATATAAATAAATAAATATAAATAATAATATAAATTAGAAAATATGAGAAATAATAAATTGATAAATAAATAATAATTAATTAATGATTATAAATAATAAAATTAAAGAAAATAACTAAAAAAACCACCTATGATCATGGGTAACCAAAAAGCCAGTATATAGTATATGTACTTCCATGTTTAATTTTAAAGTGGCTACTATTTATTCACTGTGGCTGCATCCTTCCATCAAGGACACAAAAACTATAATGCATAAACAAAGCCAGAATCTTCCTATTGTTTCACCCAACTCAAACCAATGTAACTTGCTTGCTGAATTATTAAGGTTCTAACATACCACTAAGAAATTAGAGATTGCTTTGCAAAATACTGTGTGCTATCATCTACCATTTATGGATACCTGGTTAGTCCTTTATAATATCTATTTTTTTGTTTAGGTATGTCATGTGGTGGGAAGATTAAAAGTTGGACCAAGTGATCTACCATACTAGTGACTGTCTTAACAAATCAGCTGTACACATTGAGGTGAATGAATTTGATATGAAGAAATGAAGTTGACATCACAAAGTAGTTTTCAAGGCAAGAAACCAAGTTGACATCACAAAGTAGTTTTCAAGGCTGATAACCAAAGTATGACCATATGAAAGTTATTGGTGTTTGTCAATCTAGTATTGGAACTCATAATGATATGTTTATGTTTATGTCATGAAACTGAACGATTTAAACATTGGGCTACATTTCGAGAGATATTATCGGAGTAAAAAAATTCTACTTTTCAGCATTTGTGTGATTCAAAACAATGGGAAATAGTCCAAAAAATGTAGCATGATTTTTATCACAAGGTTCCTATGGTTATGAGTAAATAAACATATAAACAATGTGTTAAAAATAGTAATTAACCTAAAACCTAATTAGCAATTAAATAAATTACATCACTTTATAGTAAATAAAACTGTCTGATATAAAATTACTTTATTCCTGAAGATGACAAATAAGTCAAAACATGTCAAAACAAAATTGTTCTTTTTTGAAGTTAATGATACTTACCTACAAATAAGATATTGTTGAGTGGATGCTTCATTTAGTAAACATGCACCTTCTTCTTTAAATCTATTTGAGACATTCCAGCTATCACACCTAGATGATCTTGCACAAACAGTGTAGTTGAACCAAGGTTTCTCAACAAGCTAAAATTTTAGAACAGTGTATTCAGTTGACTTTAAATAATTACCACAATGGAATAAAACGTTTTCCAGTCCAGTATTTGAATTCATGATATGATATATTTATCATGTCATAGACCTGAATGATTTAATGTTGGGCTCCATTTCGAGAGATACTTCTCTCATCATGCGAGATTGTGGCAATGAGATTGTTGTAAAATCTTGCTTACACTGTATGAAAAAAGGAGCATCAAAATTTAATTACTTCACACCTCCATGAGTAAAGATTATTTATACAAATACAACTGAAATATACTCAACCACATAGGCACAAATTTAATAGAAGCAAAACAAAAATCTCTAAAACATAAATCTTGACTCCAGGTTGAGAGCAGAGTTTTCGATCATTAACTATTGTTTAGACAACGATTCGCATAGGCACAATCATATAAAACTCCTTTAGAAAATAATGTTGATAAGTAATTGATTGACATTGTATAACTAACTAAATTTTTATCCTCACTTTTCATATTATAGATGAGATTTTTCACCAATGTCGTTATATTTAAAGTTACTTTTAATAAAGTTACAGATAGAAACAACTTGTGTCATCCTACTCAGGGAAAGTAATGTACTTTATTTTCCACATATTAAAAGCAAAACAAAATACTGTGTGATATTCAGATATAGCTAGTAAATAAAAATGTCAAACAGCTATCTACTACAAACAAATTATTTCTTTGTGTGTTCTAAACGTGATGACGATTTTGATAGAAAAAACAGAATAATAAAACAACAAGTAATTACAAGAAAAAATATCACTTCATTAGCAATGATGTTGTCTTATTATTTAAACATTACACACTTGACTTGCATAAGGAGACTGGTACCAACCTTCCGATATAATTTATTCCGTGGGATAATCTGTAGGGATAAATTGTACATTCCCAAATCTATAAAAAGGACATAACATTAAGAATCTACCTATTATCAATTCATTATTATCCAATAGTATATGTAATTTTTGTTAACTGAATAATCTCACAATAACTTTCTTGCAGTTGCAGTCAATAATAAAGTGTTTTCCTTCCAAAATGAAATGGAATGAAAAATCTTGAAATTGAAGTAAAAACAAAGAGTTTTTATCTTATCCAATGGAACCAGCTCTTGTTCTCTCTGAACTATACAACCAATCCAATAGAAAGATAAACAATATAGAAAGAAAATTTTTCTGTAAAGACTGCTTTTCACAGTCCTTTTTATAATAAAAAATAATTCAACCAGTTAAGAGAACCAAATCACACTAATAATATCATGAAAACGCATTCACAGTAGCTTTATGAGTTGAGTTGTAATAACAGCCATTAAAATGATCAAGAATGAGAGAACTTCTTGTCTCAGTTGTCTAAGAAATCTGAAGTGTGAAAACAGGTAGCAAAGAAATTATAAGTCAGGAAATTGAAAGGTCTAAAGTTTATAATACAAAATTAAAGGGAAATTCTGATAGCAACATAATACTTTCAATATAATATGATAAAGTCTACCTAGGTCTTTCTTCTTGATGAAAAATGTGCATTCTTCATCTTTAAAATCTTTTGGATATGTTTTTAATATCAACTGCGTAGAATTAGGATTACTAATAAAATAAGATAGAATGAATAGAATAAACAGTTGTTAATGGGTTTTTGTTTGAAATAAGTTGTGGTTAGTGTTATCAAGTTATTTCTAGTTATTACTAGAACCTTATAAATACTCCCTTGAAACATGAAACTACCATATCGACATTGTCTATCTTATGCAAATTAAATGACCATGGCAATGTCAATGGACTAATTAATAATTTTAATTGTCAATTTAAATATATAAATATATAAATAAATAAATAAATCCCAACATACACGAGCATATTTTAACAAATTAGTAACACACTGTCGATCTACACATTAAAGATAATCTATTTTTATATAACAAACTTGCTCAGAGCAAGATTTATTCTTCTTTGTGTAAAGTGATTACATCAGCCAAAGATTAGCACGAAATTATTCATTATCAAACATTTCAAATGTTTTAAGACAATAGGATTAGACTTGCTTTTAAATAATAATCAATCAAGTTTTAGGATTTATTTATTTATTTTTGAATATGTCAATCAAATTTAAAGTCATAACAAGCTTGAATAAATCTTGAATAAATATATCGTTCTAAAGGTAAAAAACATGCAGGACCTTATACAAATGTAGAATATCTTTAATTATTTTTTCATAAAAAAGTGATTTAATGGTGGGCACCATTTCTTGACCCACATAGATTGTTTGATTTTATATACTGTAAATATTCTAAACAGCTCAACATTGACATATTTGACAAAGAAAAGGCTACTGTTACTTTAATACCTTGTTCATCATTTGATGAAAATTGAAGCTAATAGCTATACATCAAAACTAATTAGGTTTTATTAAAACGGAGAAAACACAAAAAGAAGAGAAAATAGGAAAAATGAAGATTTCCTTTCCTTAACACACTATTTCACAGGGATTTCCTTCATCAAAACACTGCTTTGCAGCAATTTCACATACCATAAATGAAGATTCCCTAAGTCAAAACACTGTTTTATAGTTATTACATATACCGTGAAGGAAGATTCCCTTAGTCAAAACAGTGTTTTACAATAATTTCACATACCGCAAATGAAGATTTCCTATGTTAAAACACATTTTTCTCTGCAATTACTTTTCATTTTACACTAAAAACTAACTAATAATTAATAATTGCCACATTATGTGTATTTATAAATATATATTTATGTTTTTAACTGTTTTAATGTATTATACTCTTTCTGCATAAAGGAGGTCCTTCTAGGATACCAGAATATATTTTGTATTTTTGAAGAAGTCAACCTGTAAAAAGCAGAGAAATAATAATAATAATAATAATAATAATAATAATAATAATAATAATAATAATAATAATAATAATAAT